>PVKA01024533.1:0-34088 GCA_004027165.1 Ctenomys sociabilis | reverse complement strand
AGCCATACTCCCAAAATTGCTGTACAGATTTAATGCAGTCCCTGTCAAACTGCCACCAACATACCTCCCAGACCTAGAGAAATCGTTCTTAAAATTTATTTAGAACCACAAACAACCTAGAATGGCAAAGGCAATCTTGGCCAATAAAGACAAGGCAGGAGGCATCACAATTCCTGACTTGAAATTATACTACAAAACCACTATGATAAAATCAACATGGTATTGGCAACAAAATAGACCTGAGGATCAATGGAATAGATTAGAAGATGTGGAGGCATCTGTGAACACACTCCACCATCTGATCTTCGAGAAAGGGGCCAAACAAGCTTACTGGAAGAAAGATAGCCTCTTTAACAAGTGGCGCTGGAAAACCTGGCTCTCCACGTGTCGAAAGATAAAACTTGACCCAGGTGTATCACCATGCATTAAGCTCAAGTCAAAATGGATTAAAGATCTAAACATTAAAACAGAAACGCTCACTCTCCTGGAACGGAAAGTAGGAGGAACTCTTAAAGACATAGGAGTAGGTAAAGAGCTCATGAACAAACATATATTTGCATGGGAAACACTTGAATTAACAACTGGGATCAACTCTTCTTGAGGAGTTTCTGCACGTCAAAAAATTGTCAACAAAGTAAAAGGACAACCCACAAATTTTGAAAAAATCCTAACCAATAAGCAATCAGAAAAAGGTCTGCTGTCTAGAATATATAAAGAACTAAGATATAGCAGGGGCCTTTAATTTAAAGACCCAATTCAGAAATGGGCATCTGAGATGAATACACATTTCTCAGAGGACGAAATTAAACAAGCGAATAAATATATGAAAAAATGCTCCACATCGCTAGCCATTCGTGAAATGCAAATACAAACAGCACTGAGATACCATCTCACTCCAGAAAGAATGGCTATCATAAACAAATCAACCAACAACAAATGTTGGAGAGGTTGTGGAGAAAAGGGAACACTTCTCCACTGCTGGTGGGAATGTAGATTGGAACAACCATTGTGGGGATCAGTGTGGAGACTCCTCAAAAAGAGTAGGACTAGAAATCCCATTCAAGCCAGCTATCCTCCTACTGGGAATTTTCCCTGAGGAACTGAAAATATTATATCATAGTGATATATGTGTACCTATGTTTATAGCAGCACAATTTGTGCTAGCAAAATCTTGGAAACAACCAAGATGTCCGTCACATGAGGAACGCTTGAAAAAGATGTGGTATTTCTATATAATGGAGTATTACTCAGCAATAAAGAATGAAAAACTTGAAGCATTTATATTGAAGTGGATGCCACTTGAACATATACTCGTAAGTGAAATAAACCAGACACACATGTGCAAATATCGTATAGTCTCCCTAGTATAAGAAGTCAAAAGAAGAAATACAAATAGAAATGTACAACAACAACTAAAAACAATTGAGTCAGATAGTTAGGGCAAACTGAATGGCATATGCTGCAGGGTATTATTCAGCTTTTCTTCTGGATTAGGTTAACAACCTAAGTGCACAGATCAAAACTGGAGAAATAGAAGAGCTGCAAGGTCAGCCAACATTTTGGCTCTAGCCTTTCAAGGTCAGCAAAGACTCAAAGCATAGGAGAACCTATGCTGTAACATCATGAAACCCATCTTTCACTCAGACCTAAACTCTAAGTCTTAACATTAACCCTCTCCCCCAGCCCACATGACTTAATAATCAGGTCATCTAATTATTTTCATTTCTACAAATGTTTATCTCACATCTAGTCTTTCATTCTGCACATATACAGTGTAGGTTAGACTTACATCACTTTTACTTCTTCCTTTCAACAGGTGGCCCTGGATTTGGTTTCGCTCCATTCAGTATTTATTATGCTAGGTATTAAAATTTTTAAGATGACAAAAACATGTTCCTATTGCCAATATCATTACATATTAAAGATAGTGTGCTCTTTATTTGACATTGAAATATATTATTTCAGTCTATTCAGTAGTACTCATTCTTCAAACTAGGTCATCATTAGCAAAACACTTTATTTTTTTCTCCTATGAATAATTACTAAACCATCAACTTTCTAGAATTATTCATACACTTCACATGTACATACACTGTGGGTTTTTAACAAGCAGCAAAAAAAAAAAAAAAAAAAAAAAAGGGATGAAGAACCTAGAAGGAAATTATTACTTTATCAATCTACATGAATTTTCTAAACAATCACATTAGTCATGTTGCTCCTGTACTCAAAAACATTTAATATCTTATTCTGTAAAAAAACAAATTTAATATTCTACAATTTGACCCAAATGTTCACTTCACAGAAATATTCAATCTCCAATGAGATAGCCCTCAATTCAACTAAAACTCTTCTTCAGTCTGGTACAACTGATAGCAGAAAATTACCTGCAATTTTCTTCCTACTTGTTTTTTGCTTCCCTGCTCAATGGTCTACAAGTCTCAACTCAAATCGCCAATTCTGCTGCCAAACTCCAAACCGATATCATCTTTTTCTATTTTGATGTTTCTAATGTGAATTTTTAACAATGAATAGTTACCTCATCATACTTTCTATATTGATATCATTCATAAATGAATAAATATTAAATTGTTACTTAACTTTTCCACAATACTGGAATGATCTAGACATACTATCAAATGGAACTTTCAGCAATTATAGGAATATTCCTGTCCAGACATAATTACTAGCCATGCAGTTACTGGGCTAGATAGTGGAAGTACTAAACTCTTAAAAGGTGGGTAGTGAGATAAGAAATTAAAATTTAATTTAATTTAATTTAACTTAGTCACATGTAGAAAGCAGCAACCCTACTAGACAACTCAGATTTCCCCAGCCCAACCTAACATATCAGTCTCAGCCACTAGTAACCAATCCTTTTCTCAAACTTGTGACCTTTGTTTCCAAGCAGTCAGGACCCTGGCCCCCTGCTGAGCCACTTAAACTTCTAAACTTCTCAAGCTGACACAATGTATTGACCATCACAGACAGGGCTGGAGATGAGACCCTGCTGCGTGCCCTGTGCTCCCAGCAACACTGGACCCTGTACTTCAACTTCCTGAGGAAGTGCAGTGACAGCTCATTCATCTTTAGCCCAACTCTTTAACACTTTCAGCCCAACCACTGCATCTGCCCACCTGACACAAAAACTCTATGCCTGGTTCTTATTTCTGCTTAGGAAACATCCTTTAGGACTTGGCCCAAAAGCTACTTCATCAGAGGACTTGTATCACAGTCCCAAAAAATAGCACTCATCACTTACTTTATTAACTCTATCCATCCTACCCTACTTGGTTTTTCTTCACAGTAATTATCATGTAACCTTCCATAGATTTATTTTTTCATCTTTTTCCACTCAACTGTTAGCTTCAACTGAGTGATAATTTTATCTATTTTGCTCACTACTGAATCCTGTAAAACCAGAACCTGGTACACTATACAGTCAGCAGGCTTTTATTAAATATATGAGTACAAAAATGGATTTAGTAATTATAATATAAATAACCTAGAAAAGAATTTTTATTTAAGTTTACAGGGTTCTTCTGTTAATGAATTAAGTCCTGATTTGACCAAAAATAAATAAATAAATCTTTCTCATCTTCATGGTTTCAAAAAGGTAACATATTACATGCTAATATGATATACCAAGAACTACTGCAAACTAGAATCATGAAATCTGAATTCTCAGCCTAACTCCACTAGCTGTTTAGTGGTCTTGAATTTGTTCTCTTATTTGCTTATTAAATTAACTGCAGGCCTAAAACTCTATTATCACTAACAATCGGATGCATAAAATTAGCACAATCCTAAAAATATCCTTAGTTATCCAAAAGATATGAATATTTCCTTTCAGTGTAGTCTTTAGCCACTACAGGCCCAAATTCTATTGCTAGAATTCCCTCATCTATGTTCTTAAGTCTGTCTTTCTTGCATTATTACAAATTCACTATCAGTTTTCAGAGCACAAGTTGTATTTCTTCTGGTACTAATGATCTCTAAACCAACTTTCTTTATGAAGGTTCTCATATACAAGAAAAGTTAAAAATTAATCAAACTGACTTCACTTATGGCCATCATATGGTGAGGTGGCTAGTGGCTTTTAAACCAGAAAAAAGTACCCTATCTACCAAAAGAAATAAACCTGGTCTTTGATTGTAAATGCTTTCCTCTAATCAGCTATGACTGACTTTCCTGACATTATTAGACATGGTTGCCTGAAAAGGTTAGGAAATAATAGCACAACCAAAACCATGTTATCACATCACAATCATGAAGGTAAGATAAGAGAACTGGTTAGATGAGAAGCTCAGGTATATAAACATTTCAGTATATGATGTTGTAACCTTACAACCTGTTTAAATCATTTTTATTTTCTGTCTCATTTTCAGAAATAAGAACTTATCTTACTTGGAATTTCATGTTGTCTAACTCCTCACATTCCTTGCAAGACATATGAACTTAGATTCTAAAGGAAGCCAGGAAAAGTTGTTTCTCACAAGTCACTGCACACTGAATACTATCAAGCCACAGGCAAGATTCCTAATAATACTGAAGTATCACCCCCATGATTTATAAATCTACCACACACAGCAGTTACTCTTTAAATCTCAGCAACTGCATGATGCCTAAATGTCAAAATATTCACCCTAGGTAGAAAAGTCAAAAGTAGTTACAGGAAAAAACTGCTTTGGGTTAAGCAAAATAGATAATGTATCACATATTTTTCAAAGTACAGCATACATTACACTAGGCAATGAATATAAAAGCACTGAAAGGATGCTTTAAAATGCTATTGAATCAATTTATAACATAAAAGCACTAGCTTTATGAGCAATGACAAGAATAACAATTACATCATCTGTGCTTAAATTCTAACCTCCTCCTGACTAATCTTATGTAAATTACTTATCCTTTTCCTAGACTGCTTCTATACTCCTAAAAACACAAAAATATGGAGTCTAGAGTATTATAAAGACGATTAAGTGATAAAGATACCACACCCAGGATATGGCACAAACAGTGATGGCAAACCTTTTAGAGCTTCCAGTGATAGCAAACAGCCTGCTATGGCATGGGTCCCCTAGGTTCATCCCACTGGCAAATAGTAAGCATGCAAAAACTAATTTTCATACAAATATAAAAACTCAAATACAAAAAGTACACACTCTAAAAATCTAAGGTAGAAAAAGCCCAGAGAAAAAAAATAAAGAATTACAGTAGCTGATGATGAAAGTATGAAAAGATAATTAATGATTTTTTTTTTTTTTTTTGGAGTCAGGGTTTTGCTAGCGTAGGCTGACCTTGAACTCAGAGCAATCCTCCTGCTTCAGCCTCCCTAGTACTGGAATTGTAGATATAACTAGCTGATTTCCTTATTTAATTTTTGACACTTTTTTTTTTTAAGGTAGCTCTTGACTACAAAGATTGATAGAGAAAAACAGAAGAGAATTTTTCCAGTAAAATTCAAAAAGGATCTAGCTGAGGCAAGAGACATAACCCTCTTACAAACTCTGAGGTACTCGGTCAGTTACTTCATCATTATGCTTCTGAAGTTTCTTGACTAGAGAGCCGTACTCTTTATGATCCCTTCTAGTTAACATTGTTCAATAAATGGAAACTAAGACACTAAACTAAACCTTTTATCTATTTAGTTACTTACATACTTAATCCCACAATAGTCCAATCTCTCTGGAGAGCTGCATATTTACTGGAACAATCCAAGTGAAAAACTCTGATCCAAATAAAAATTAAGAAATGCAAGAGATCTCAAGATGACAGAAGTAAAGTGAGCAAGAAAACTATGAAATACTCAACTGAACCCCAGCCACACTCAAACTGCACAGGCTGTTAACTCAGTTTTGTAATTCTTACTTAAGCTGATCATTGACTTTTAGTTCAAATTTTTTTCTCTTAATTCCATCTAAGTCTGCCAATTCCCTAGTATTTTACCAGATAAGTTCACTTTCCTTAACTTTGTGGACAGCCATTTCAGTGATCTCTGCAGGATGTTTCTTTAAATGAATACATACTTTTTAATCTCAGTCAAGTCAAATGCTACCACCTAACAATTATTTCCTTTAATTCTAGTTTCATATTAGAACCAGCTCCATGCACATTTCTTTCTAGTTCTCTGGCCTTCAACTTCATATTTCTGCAACTGAATTATTCTATAGTCTACTAAGGTGACCAAAACAACTCAGCATGGGTTCCAATAATACCCCTTCTTCACCTCAAAATTTCTCCATGCATCAATACTGTATAGTAAGTTTCTCTATAAATTGAAAGTAATGGCATATTGGGAAATAAGGGCTTGTCTACAGGGTTGTGTGATTATACTCACATCTTTATTTTTTCTTTCAGAACCAGGAATTGAACTCAGGGCCTTGTGCTTGCCAGGCAAGTGCTTATTCTACTGAGCTATCTCCCCCAGCATCTATACCCACATCTTTAGGAACTGAGATTTTCAGAAGATAAAAAGGGATATATTTATAAATAATAAAATTGCTGCAAACAATATAATCCCAAGTTCAAATACGTTTAGGAACTCATGACATATTTGCATATTCTTTATGCTCCCCCATACTTCCTAGCTAGTCTACTTTGAAGATTTACAAATCAATAAGCAAACCAGTAACAGTAAGAAAGCTTGTAGCTCACACTATATTCCTTAAAAACCACTTCTAAGGGCCAAGCAAATAGCTCAGCAGATTAAAGCACCTGTCTAGTCAGATGCAGGGGTCAGGAGTTCAGTTCCTGGGCCTGCCACACACTGAGACTTGCAAATGAGACTAGATGTGGTGGCATGGGCCTGTAATTCCAGCACTTGGGAGGTTGTAAACAGGAGGATCACTATGAGACCAATCTACGCAGTGAGACCCTGTAGACCCTATAAACCCTGTCCTAAAATACTAAATAAATAATTTTTTAAAAACCACTTCTAACTGAAAGGAACTATACATCCACAAAAATGACTGTTTACTGGTCTAGAACAGAAACTGCATAAAAGAAGCCCAAAAGTCTTACCAAAGAAGGAGGTAAAGATAAAGTCTTGTCAAAAACAACCCTCAGGGGACCAGGGAGATGGCTCAATGGAATAAGCACTTCCCTGGCAAGCGCAAGGGCCTGAGTTCAATCCCCCATTCCGCCCAAAACAAAAAAAAAAAAACCCTCAGGAACCAAACTGAATAATCTCCTACTGGTCAAAGATAAAGTAGCAAGATAATCAAAAGATTAGTACAGATAGATGATTTAATTAAATATAACATATTATAAACCTAACAGCTTATAATTCAAACAAAAATTATCACTTACTTTAAGAATTCTACTGGGCCGGGGAGATGGCTCAATGTAATAAGCACTTCCCTGGCAAGTGCAAGGGCCTGAGTTCAATCCCTGGTTCGGGAAAAAAAAAAAAATACCCAAGAAGAATTCTAAGGAACCAAATTATAATGAAATTGAGAGTTTGAAGAGGATCTTTAAGATTTTTTTTATTTTTTGTACTAAGGACTGAGCTCAGGTCTTTGCATTGAGCTATGTTCCCAGCCCTACTTCCTTTTTTATTTTGAGACAGGATCTTACTAAGTTACCCAAATAGGATTAGGATTTGAGATCCTCCTGCCTCATTCTAAAAAATAGGATTTTTCAAAGATAATCCATTTCTCCAGCTTTTTTATTGTGACAGTAGAAAATTCCATATCTAATCGTGCTGTCAAGGAAGTTCCAACAGAATCAGATTTTCAACATTTTATAGCTCTGGCTAAATGCGTATTTCCTGGCTTCTGTTCCACCCTTTCTACAAACTTCTGTGTGCATGGGAGTGGAATGGAGCAGACTAGCTGCCCCCTCAATTTGGCCAAATTATGAAAAAAAACTACTTTTCCCATTTTCATAGGCTGTTCTTAAACTCTTGCTGGAAGGTGGGCAAATGAACCCAACAGTTTAGAGTTCCTATTTGGGCCCCTGCCACAAAGTCTCCGTCCTGCCACAAGAGTTAATGAGTAGAGAGAAGTAAATATATGTACATTTTTCTATAGGAACTGTACCTCAGAATAATCAGCTATTGTTGGAAACAGCCATTCAATAAAATTTTGGGGAAAATCATTTGATAATTAAATTGTGATTAGGGCTTCTCTGAAACCTGGTCACTTGCTATGTGAGCCAGGTATGGTAGGTGGAAATGCAAGTTCATGTGCCTGTGGTCACACTTGAGGTCACAATGATCTCATAATGTGATACTCATGATACATGCTCCAAGGCAAAGGACACCAGCTGAAGATATCCTAGTTCCTTGAGAACTAAGTAATAATTTAAAAAAAGGTTTTACCTGGGGGAAAAGGACAAACTTCTTATTAACCTGCCATTTCTCCCTACCATCCTCACTGACAGAAAATCTTCATTAGTTTTAGATAACCACCACCTTCAGAGTCATGGGAAGTGATCCTCATAACAGAAAATCCTTCTCAACATAATCTGAGAAGGCCTCTAGGCATCTGACAATCCCCTCACCATGTTCCTCAATGTAAACATAATCAATAAAGATCAAGGTTCAGATCCCCACTGTACCACTACTTTATCTCTGCTCTTTCTTTTCACTGTGCACTGCAACACCTTTCAGGAAACTGGGGACTTGCTGCCGGGGTCACCAAGAGGGAAGTTCTAAATTTTTCAGAATCATAGCTAACAAAGACTATCTCCTCTTTGTAACATCTTATGAATTGATTGACCTAGAAAAGTCCTCTAGTCCAGGAAGATTGCTCAGTAGAATAAGTGCTTCCGTGGCAGGCACAAGGGCCTGAGTTCAATCCCTGGTTCCGAAAGAAAAAAAAAAAAAAAAAGAAAAAAATCAGTAGAAAGGTCCTCTAAATATGAAGATCCTATATAAGTACACACAGTCTCTACTACCTTTGAAATCACACACTTAAGTCTTCAACGCTAATTCTTTTCACATATTTTCTATTCTGCTGCCACTACTCTAGAGAATACAACTGTTTTTTAACCTAGATTATCCAATAGCATGCTACCTTATTCCCCAAGCTAACCACTTCTACTACCACTATTAACCATATTTGTACAACAAAATTACCTTACATGGCTTAAGGTATTGATGTCTGTATCAGTAATTCACATTAAACCGAACAGGGGCTCAGCCGTATACTAGAATTTTATAAAGCACAGCTGAAAACTAATGTTCACCTGGTTACCCCTCCAATATTCCACAATACTTTTTTTTCTTTTCATTATATGGATTTGGTACAGGGTGTCACTATACAATTCAGACTCTAGTGATCTTCCTGTTTTCAGCCTCCCCAGCCCTGGGATTACAGGTGTATGCCACCATACCCAGACGTGGTGGACAGCTCAGTATGCCCCAGGGTCAGGGCCAGTGTGGCATGTGAGATCAGGGACTGAACCCTGGCCCCTGCACTTACTTAAGCAGGAGCTTGGGGAGGAGCTGCTTGAGTAGCTCTCCTTGAAAGAGGAGTGACTGTCTCCATTCTGACTGAGCCTGACCCTTTTTCCTCATATTGTTATGTGGAGAGCTGGCTAGGACTTCTGTTTATCCTTAAATTGGCCTTAAGCAATGTATACTGGTCTAGCTGAGGTGCTGGTGATAGACTTTGAACATGGAATGTGTGTTTCCCTGGTAACCTACACCTGCTGCTCTTTAATGTGAACTGGGTGGAGACAGGACTAAGAGCTAATGCTCTGTGCCACCAGCTGGGATCAAGCCTCAAGATAGAGGCTATGACTTCCTGGGGCCTGAAAGACTACATCAAAGCTGAAGCACCACACCACCCAAAACATTAGATGCTATCTCAATGGCATAATAGCATAATGCAGATTACTCTCTCTGCATATCCTCTCTGCATATGGCATAGGTAAATGTAGGCTACCCACCTAGCTCAGCTCACAATAGTCACCTACCTCCCACAATTCTCAGTCAATTCTCCTCAAGCCACTCCCCCACTGAATAAAAACCAGGCGAGGCCCTGGGTCACTCTCTTTGTTCTGGGAAGCCATCTTCATGGCTGAACTTAGAGCCCCTGACTCCCAATGTTTGAAAATATAATTTAGTGTCTTTATTTTCACCATGGGTTGCATTGAAAGTGGTAGATTGGAATTAACTTGATAAGATTCCAATAACATAACTTTGGGATTACAAACATTAGCTTCTTGGACTGAGACAAGGACCTGGAAGTGTCTCCTACAGAAGCTTAGTCTAAGTTTGCAATGTATTAATTTATCGAATGTGTATTTTTAAGGTGTCTTGAAACTGATTGACATTTAATAAAATAAAAAAAAATAAATAAATAAAAAGAAGCTTAGTCTGCTAAGCTATCTTGCTAGTCCTATTCCACAATACTGTTAAAATGATTTTCTTAAACCATAACAGATTAGCTCTCACATCAAAAAATTTAAAGGTTTGACTGGTTTGATACTACTTTAGTAATAAAACCCCAAAGAGTAAAAAAGGAAAAAAAAAAAAAAAAAAACCTATTCAAGACCCTGTATAATCTTCTACACAGTATAGAAAAAATCATAAAAGCTCGGCCTCTAATGTCAAAATGTGTACCAGGTCTGATAATTATTATGTGACTCAGAGAAACTTGGTTGTGTCTTCATCTATTAATTAGAGATAATAATTTTATCTCATAAGGTTGGTTGCTACGAAGAGTAATGAGCTTATCTACAAAGCACTGAGAATAGTTCCTAACACATTGTAGAAATTTAATAATCTTAGTTCTATTCCCTTCTACTAGCTTTATTTCCTAAGAATCCCCCAATGTAGCAAACAGTATTGCCTGTGAGACTTAAAAACTACTCTGAACACTGTGTAGCATGAACCTAGAAATGTGTTGTGCATGTAAAATGTGCTCAACAAAATGTTACTGTTTGACCAAAATTGAAATTTATGTATATGTATGTATATACATATTTAACTTTAGTCTATTAGTACATATGTGTAGTGCATAATGTTTACATTCCTGTGAGAAGTTGGTACACTTACATAAAACATCTTAATTCTTTTTTCATTCCCTTTCCCATCCCTCTCTCCTCCACCCATCCCTTAGTCCCTGGTCACCTTTTTGTCTATGAATTTTTATATGTGTTTGTAGTACATAATGTTCACATTCCTTATGTGACATTGGGCTATATACATAATACCTCTCAATTTTCTTTTTAATCCCTTAACCTCTACCTCTTGATCCTCTTCCTGTGATGTATCTCCCTATTTCCTATTAGCTACCTTTTACTTTGTTCTTTATTTTACCCTAGATTTCTCATATAAGAGAAACAATGATATTTAAACTTTTGTACCTGGTTTACTTCACACAACATTATGGCCTCAAGACGTACTCCATATGCATGTGCACACACAAGCAATCTGCTCTCTCTCCAAGATGCTCTTGCTCCACTGCTGCTATTTTTACCACATCAAACTTAAGACATCATGCTACTTCTGAAGCAGTAACAAGTGTAGGAAAACTTAAACAAATCTAAATTTAAAAATCTTTTCCCAATTTGCTGGATGTCTAACCAAGTTTTATCTTGTGTATCTGTAACATGCTAAAAACACTAATCCTATTCTCTGAAGCTTTATGAAACTTCCTTTTTATTAACAAAAAGATGAATGTACATAATCCTAATTAAGAGTTAAAATTCACAACTGTGGAGCTGCCTCACCTTTAATTATATTGCTTAAAAGATGCTTCTGAAAAAATTAAAAAACTGAAAGATGCTTCTATGTACTTTAAGGAAAAACAGCAAGTGATAATGTTTACGAAAAATCTTTAATTCACATATTTAAAAACTGAGTGACAGCATTATTTATGGATACTGAAAATAATAAATCTTTAAGGCTAGACCACTAACTTGGGTAGTCCCTTCAAAATTCTACTTTTAATTTTTAAACTGAGAGCAAGACACATGGGGCAAAGATCCTAACATAAATGAAATGTTCAATAGAACTGCTACTATCTGAATCTTTGCTCCACTTTTAGCCCGCCATATACCCACAAAACACAGACCTGGCAATAAACTGAATGCTTTTTACTGCAAGTAGGAAATGATTTTTAGTGAAATAACCACTTCACTCCTCCCACAAGAGATAGATGGGTGGGAAGCAACCAGACAGCAGGAAGAGCAAAGAGCCCCAGATGGAGGAAAAGCCAGAGGACAGGAGGTAGGAAGGAGTGTTGGGTGACAGCCACCCTTCTCTAATATCACTTTCTCTCTGTAAAATCACCAGAGACAGATCATTGTTCATCCTGTTTACTAAAGCATAGAACATGGTTTAATCCCAAAAAGAGGCATTAAACAGTTTTTCAAAATTTTTGTTTTTAAACTGCACATGTCCAATTGCCATATTCATATAAACAAGTTAGGCAAAGAGGCTGGCAACCACTTTCCAATGCCTTTTCCCCCAATGAGCTAAGTGATTACAATAAAGAAAGCAGCTTGTAGAAAAGAACTATACTAGGAGCAGAAATATCTAAGAATTGGATTATATCAGTGAAATGAAAAATGTATAGTATAACTATATTTTATTTTAAAAGATTCTCTACCATAAGACATGTTCTTAGACTGAAAAAAAAAAAAAAGGTTAAAAACTAATTTCTGGGCTCTTCCTTGGACAATATCAGACAGGGAAGTTAATATTCCTGGGGGACTATTATTTTCAAGAGGGTATAAACTCACAAACAAAAATAATATCCAAATGAGTCCAAGCAATGTTACAGTTTCTGCCTAAGTGTCTCCCAAGAGCCTCATATTTTGGGAGCTCAGAGCTGGGCTGGTGGGAAGAGGCAAGTCACTAGGGGCGTGGTCTAGAAGGGTTTATCTCAGCATATAAGGGCCAGGGAGATAGCTTAGTAGAATAAGCACTTGCCTGGCTAGCTCCAAGAGCCTGAGTTCAATCCCCGGTTCCACCAAAAAAAAATAAAATAAAATAAAATAATTAGCCTATAGCACTCCCTTTCATTTTCTCTGCTTCCTCTTCACTTTGCCAAACCATGAGCAAGTCTCCTATTCTATGTCCCTCTGCTGTGCCACCTTGCCTTGGAATCAGCCAGACATGGACTGATACCTGTACAAACTATGAGCCACAATAAATGTCCTACTTTAAGTTGCAGTTTTGGGGTATTGTGCCTCAGTGACTAAGATGTGTGACAAAGAAAAGTAGTGAACCAAACTCATGAAAATTTAGTTATTTAAACTAACAAATGCATTCAAAAAGGTATGTAATCCCATTATAAAATTGATGCATGAACAAGCAATCAAAGAAAATAGCTGGTAATACTAGGAATAAATACAGTGAAATGAAGCATAGCAATGCTGAACAGAAAAGTGAAAATGACTCAACAATAAGTTAATGAGCTGGAAGAAATTCAACTGGAAAATAAAAAAAGCAATAAGAATGAGCAAAAGTGCCACATGTATACAAACTGAAAACCCATGAATGTTTAAAAATAACACTATATTTTAAATAACTTTTAAAACGTACAAAAAAATAGATAAATTTCTAGAAAAACAAAATGTTACAAAAGCTCCCCAATTCTCACCTCCAGGTAAACATACATAAAACTACAGGCTTACTCATTAGGAGGACTGGAAGACAAAAACAAAATATTATTTGCCAGTGATATGAATCAGATATAATATTAAAACTAATAAAAACAAAGTAAGTAGTATACAGCTATTAAACATCAGAATAAAAAATTTGACAAAACAGAAATAACTTCTTAAAATTATAACTACACCCTACTGTAAGGTGCAATCACAAAGTTGACCTTGGTCACCACTCCCTCACTCCTGAAGTCCCTATCATTTCTTCCTTTGCCTCTTTCCCAAATTAGCTCTTGAGGTTCCACTTTTCATATAAAGTGGTGTCAAAATTCTTTCTACTAGCTGGGCATGGTGGCTCATGCCTATAATCCCAGCAGAAAGACGGGTAAGGCAGGAGGATCCTTTGTGACCAGTGTGGACTACAAATGGAGCACATATTAAACAATAACCAGGGAGGGGGCAGGGATATACCTTGGCAGCACAGCCTGAACTACATAGCAAGAAAAGACCAAAATGAAACAAAACAAAAAATCTTTCTAAGTGCCAGTTGTTTAAGGTTTAAATGAGCATTTCTCAAAGTTCTGGGTTTTAGATCCTTTTATACTCAGAAATTACTAAAGACTTCAAAGAGGTATTGCTTATGCAGCTTATAATTACTGATATTTTCAGTAGTAAAAAACTTAAATGAAAAATTTACTCCTCAGCCAGGTGATCAAGGTCAAAAGCAAAAGTGGCACATTATACTGACAGCACATCCTTTTGCTACATAATGAAAATGACATTTTACTTCTGTTATCATCCTCTCTAAAACCCCGAATCCTGGAATGATCATCAGAAACACCAGACAAATACTAGATGAAAAATACTGTATAAAATACCTCACCAGTGGGCCAGGGAGATAGCTCAGGAGAATAAGCACCTGCCTAGAAGCACAGGGTCCTGAGTTCAATCGCTAGTACCACCAAAAAAAAACCTCACCAGCATGCCATAAAGCTGTACCACTGAAGTTTGTTAAAAACAAGGTAAGTCTGACAAACTGTGAGAGGCAGAAATAGTCTCAGGACATGTGACAACTGCACGAATTGTGGTATCTTAGGTTGGCCCTTGACACAGAAAAAGGACACTAGGTCAAACCAAAGAAATTTGGATCAAGTACAGTTTTGAGTTAATAAGTGGATCATTGGGTGCAATAAGGCATGTCTGCAATTTCCTCAGGAGGCTAAAGCAGGAGGATCAAGTTTAAGGCCAGCATAAGGAACTTAGTAGGACTCCATTTTAAAATAAAAATTGTAAAGGGATGGAGATGTAGTGCAAGGCCCTACATTCAATCCCAAAACTATAAAAACAACAGTAATAGTAATAATAAATCAGTATGGGTTGATTACTGTAAGACAGTAACAACAGGGGAAAGTGGAAACAAGTATATAAGAACTCTATACTATCTTTAGAGCTTTACTGTAATCTAAAACTGTTCTAAAATAAATTTATTTAATATTTAAAAAAAACTCCCTAACAAAAGTTGGAATCTGAGAAAGACTCTAAAACCAATTCCAATATGCAAGAAATGTAAGAGACTGAAGAACATATTAAACAATAACCAGGGAGGGGGCAGGGATACACCTCGGCACCACAGCATCTGCCTGGCCAAGTGTGAGGTCTCGAGTTTGATTCCTGTTGCCAATAAACAAACAATGAAAATAAAACCCATGGAAGGGGACCCATAGAGTAGAAAACTGCAGACCAAACAAACTAACTTATTTTGTCAATAAACTGAACAGGAAATTTTAAAATAGAAAAGGTATTTTTGAAGTATCATAAAAAACCAGTTAAGTCTAACACAACTACTACTATGAAAATAATTTTTATGAGGTTATCAGGGAAGTTTATGGATTCAACAGTTATTTGATTATATGAAGAATTATTAAAGTTTATGAATAATAATGTATTTATCATAAAAGTTTAAATCAAATTTTTATTGGTACATTTTGGCCATATATCACAATCACATTCACCACAGGGAATTTGTACCTCTACAACATATATTTTAATTTTTTCCCATTTCCTTTCCCTTCAATCCTCCTTCCCTTCTCCCTTTACAAAACTTTGTATTGTATTGTTTTCTTTCCTTTCTTTATTTTTTATCTCTATTTGCTCCCCTTTCTTCTACCTGCCTTGTTTCCCTGGCCCATTTCAATATTTTCTTCCTATTTCCCTAAATCTGTTATATATTCTGGTCCTGATTTACTACTTGGGTTTCTCACACAAGAGAAACAATGAAATATTTAAACATATGTGTCTGATTTATTTCACTTAAAATTGTTAGCAAGGTGCATCTGTTCACCTAAAAATGCTGAATTTATCCTTCTGTATGGTAGTGTAGCACTACATTATAGATAAAAACCACATTTTCTTTATCCATTCATTCACTGAATGAGTATCTGGGCTGTTTTTAAGATTTAAGTATTACAAATTGTACTGTTATAGGTGTGCACATTTCACTGTGGTATGCTTTCAACTTCTTTGGAAAGATATCTAGAAGAAGAAGAATTAGATCAAATGAAACCTCTAGTTTTAGTTTTTTGAGGAATCACTGTACTAATTTTCATACTGGTTTTATCAATTTACACTCTTACCAACAGTAGAGAAAGATTCTTTTGTCCCCACAGCCTGACCAGCATTTGTTATTGGTTTGTTTGTTTATTTAGGTTTTTCTTGATAGAGCTCATAACTAGTTCAGGCTGGCCTTGAATTCACCTTGCAGATCAAGCTGGAATTTAGTGCTGGGATTACAGGCAAGCACCACACACCCAGCTGTGTTACTGGTTGCTTTCTTGATAACAGCCATTCTTCCTGGAGTCAGTTAGATGGAACCTCAGGGTTATTTACCAGTGATACTGGGCATGTTTCCCATATAGCTGACATTTGTCCTTCATTTGAGAAGTGTCTATTAATTTTAGATACCCATTTTTGGATTGTGTCTTTAAATTGGGGGAGTAGGGAGGATTCTGAGGGTTTTTTTAATTTCTTTCTTCATACTCCAGATACTAGTCTGTTATCTGAGGAAGAGCTGGTAATTTTTTGAAATCTTTATGTTTTAGAGATATATGCTGAACTATATCAGAAGCAGCAGTTGCAACAACAAAAGCAAGAGGCTGAAGTCAGATTTGGAGGAACACACTTGTAATCCCAGTCTTGAGGAAGTCTCTAAACAGGAGGACACTATATTTGAGTTCCACTGGGCAACTTAGCAAGGCAGTCTTTAAAAAAAATAAGACAAGCCGGGCATGGTGGTGCATGCCTGTAATCCCAGCACTTGGGAGGCTGAGGCAGGAGGATGGTTGTGAGTTCGAGACCAGCCTGAGCTACAAAGTGAGCTTAAGGCCAGCCTGAACTGCGCAGTGAGACCTTGTCTCAAAAAGACAAAAAAAAAAAAAAAAAAAAAAAAAAAGACGGCCTGGGAATGTAGCTCTGTGGTAGAGTGACCCTGCATTCACTTCTCACTATCAATATCATTTAAAAATAAAACAAAAAGCCAGAGTTTGTATTGATGAAAGGAAACATCCACAAGCCCAGAAATGAATACAACCTTTAGACACTAACATGGACCAAGAAACAGATTTCCACATTAAAGCTTCAGCAGGAACACCAGCTTTACCTTTAAACTGTTAAGATTATAAATTTAACAGTTGGTTAAAGCTACAAAAGCAATAGGAAACTGGTAAAATGACCAACCATGGAATTTAACAAGGTGCTACTCTTCAACAGTACTTTGTAGAATGAGTAATTGGTTTATGGATACTTTACAACTGGACTTGAATGCATAAATTTTTAAATGCTAATTATTGGAAAATTAATTTCCCAGCGTTCTCCAGTCCTTCCCCACCGCTCCAGACCCAACAGAGCCCGCACTGTGAGTGAGAACTTCCAGGCCCACTGTGCTAAAGAGAGAGACCTTTCCCAGCATTCTCTGGTCCTGCCCCATTGCCTACAGACTCAGCACAGCCCGCCCTGTGAGTCAGAACATCCACCACCGTTTTGGGAGCTCTGCAGACTCACAAAAGCCCAGGCCCGGTGAGTGTATGGGGGAGCTTCTGTGCTCCCCTGCCCCACCCCCCTCACTCCTCCAGACACAACCCAGGCCTGGCATACAGGCCTACTCTGTAGCTGAAGTCCCTGCAGTGAGACTAGGGTCAAAACCACACAGCTAATCCAAGAGCAGATCATCTGGCCAAAGTGGCACAACAGGCTCACCTCCAAGGGCATCAACAGTAAGGAGCTGAGCACAGCAGCCAGACTCAAGCCAGGCACAACTATATGAACTAGATCTTGGTATATCAGTACCTGAATTTCATTGGGTGCTAAGGTTATAACTGCACCAAAGCTCTACACCAAAGATCAGTGGTCACACCTATACGAAATGATAAAAACAAAGAGTAGAACCCAGGCTCAGACCTTAAGCCCACCCAGAACAAGTGCAAAGGACACTAGCTCAGCTGAAATGTATTAATTATTAATAATGCCTGAAGTAAAGAAACAACAGCAGAAGGATACAGAGGAACTCAGAGCAGAATTTACTTCTGGAAAAAAAGAGAAATCTGAATTTATAGCATCGGGAGCAAAGAATCAAATACAGAAACATACGGAAACCCAATATTCACCCAGAACAAGTGCAGAGGACACTAGCTCAGCTGAAATATATGAATTAAAAGCATCAGAAGTAAATAAGCAGCAGCAGAAAGGTATAGAGGAACTCAGAGCAGGATTTATTTCTCAAATATAAAAAGAAATTTGTGAATACATAGCACCCGAAGTAAAGAAACATATGGAGGAAACCCAATCTGAAAAAAGACTCTGCACTAAAAGAACTAATAACTGCTTTCAAAGAAGACATAGACAAAAAAGGAAAATAATAATAATAATAATACAGCAGATTAGAAAACTTACGGATTCCTTGGATGAGCAATACAACAAAGAAATACATCGTTTGAAGCAGGAACAAACAGATACAGAGGAACTTAATATCTCAAACACGAGCCTGCAAAACCGTTTGAATGAGAATGAAGACTGAGTTTCAGATCTCGAAGATGCTGGTGTAGCTAGAGAAAGGTAAGAAAAGATCTCTTAAAAACAACAAGGAGGCAGGAAAAAAAATAATTCATCACATGCAAGACAATGGAAAGATGAACAACGTGACACTAATAGGCATCAATGAGAAAGAAGGAGTCAACACAAATGATATAAAAAGAATATGGGCTGAAGTAAGAGCAGAAAACTTCCCAAATATGAGGAAACAATCCAACATTCAGGTAACCGAAGCATACAGAATGCCAAATAACTTCAACACAATTAAAAACACACCAAGACATGTAATAGTCAAGATCACAGAAATCCAGCACAAAAACAATATACTGAAAGCTGCTAGAGAAAAGAAGCACATCACACTCAAAGGAAAACCCATGAGAAATATGTATGCACCAAATACAGGAGAACCCAACTATGTAAAACAAATCTTAATGGACATGAAAAATCTAATATACAATAATACACTCTTAACAGGAGATCTTAACAACCCCTTATCCCAAAAAGATACATCAACCAGACAAAAAATTAGGAAACAAGTAGCAGAACTGAACCAGAGCCTGGAACAAATGGACCTGGTGGACATATACAGAGTGTTTCACACGACTACAGCTGAACGCACATTTTTTTCAGCTTAACATGGGTCATTTTATAAAATAGACCACATACTAGTCATGCTTTAGTATATGCAAGAAAATAGAAATTATCCCGCGCATATTATCCAACCACAGTAAAATGAAACAAAATAAACAACAAAAGAAACCACAAAAATCCTCTAAATACATGGAAATTATACAACACCCTACTCAGAAATCAATGGGTTACAGATGAAATTAAACAAGAAATTCAACAATATCTACAATGCAATGAAAATTCAACCATGTTATCAGAATATATGGGATGCGATGAAATCAGTTCTCTGAGGAAAATTCATAACTATGAACACACACATTAGGAAAACAGAATGGAAACAAATCAACAAACTAATGCTGCACCTCCAACATCTAGAAAAGAAAGAGCAAACCAAATCCAGAGTCGAAAGATGGGAAGAAATCATAAAAATTAGAGCAGAAATTAATTCAATTGACATGAAGAAAACAGTTCAGAGAATCAATGAATCAAAAACCTGGTTCTTTGAAACACTAAATAAAATTGAAAAGCCACTAGGTAACCTTCAAAAAGAAGAAAGAAAAAATTCAAATACAAGTAATAAAGAATGAAAATGGTGTGATCACCACAGACCCAAAAGGAAATTCAGAAGATTATCAATGGCTACTTTGAAAATCTATATGCTCACAGAATAGAAGACACAGATGAAATGGACTGATTCCTCGAAAGGTACAAATTACCAAAACTGAATCAAGAAGATACAACAACTCTCAATAACTCAATAAAAGCCAATGAAATACAAAATGTAAAAAAACGCCTACTGAAAGCAAAGTCCAGGACCTTAAGGATTCACAGCTGAATTCTACAAGAAATTTATAGAATATATAATCCCTACACTCCTCAAGCTCTTCAATGAAATTGAAAAGAAAACAGTTCTCCCAAAATCATTCCTAGAGGCAAGTATTATACTGATACCAAAAGCAGGGAAAGACACAATTAAAAAAGAGAACTACAGACCAATCTCCCTCATGAACATAGATGCAAAAATACTCAATAAAATCCCAGCAAATACAATACAGCAAATCATCAAGAAGATCATACACCATGACCAGGTAAGATTCATCCCAGGGATGCAAGGATGGTTCAATATTTGAAAATCTATAAATGTAATACATTATATTAATAGTCTAAATCTAAAAACCACATGATCATCTCAATTGATGCAGAAAAGGCTTTTGACAATGTCCAACACTTATTCATTGCTCAAAGTCCTACAGAAAATTAGAATAGAAGGTTCTACTTCAATCTGATAAAAGCCATTTATGACAACCCAAAAGCTAATATAATT
This sequence comes from Ctenomys sociabilis, assembly GCA_004027165.1. Taxonomy (NCBI): domain Eukaryota; kingdom Metazoa; phylum Chordata; class Mammalia; order Rodentia; family Ctenomyidae; genus Ctenomys; species Ctenomys sociabilis. The sequence goes on along the minus strand of PVKA01024533.1, from coordinate 13,489 downwards.
CTAAATGGAGAAAAGCTGAAATCTTTTATTCTCAGATCTAGTACAAGACAAAGATGTCCTCTATCACCCCTCCTAATCAGTATAGTCCTGGAATCATTAGTTAGAGCCATTAGAGAAGAGGAAGAAATAAAAAGAATAAAAATAGCTAAAGAAGTTAAATTATCATTATTTTCAGATGACAAGATACTTTACTTGGAAGACCCAAAAAGCTCCAGGAAGCTACTAGAATTGATACACAAATTCAGCAACACAGCAGGATACATAGTCAATAGCATTGCTCTACACAGATAACAAGCACACTGAGAGGGAAATTAGAGAAAGAATACCATTTACAATAGCATGGCAGAAAATGAAATACCTTGGAATACATCTAACTAAAGAAGTCACAGATCTTTTCACAGAAAATTACACTAATTTGAAAAAAGAGATCGTAGAGGATTTGAGAAAATGGAAAGATATACCCTGCTCCTGGATAGGAAGAACCAACATAGTAAAGATGACCAAACTCCCAAAATTGTTGTACAGATTCAATGCAATTCCTATCAAAGTACAACCAACATTCCTTCCAGACCTAGAGAAATCATTCTGAAAACTTACTTGTAACCAGAAAAGACCTAGAATAACAAAGGCAATCGTGGGCAACAAAGACAAGTCAGGAGGCATTACAATTCCTGACTTGAAATTATACTACAAAGCTACTGTAATAAAGTCAGCATGGTATTGGCAACAAAATAGACCTGAGGATCAATGGAATAGACTAGAAGATGCAGAGGCCTGTATGAACACACACAACCACTTGATCTTCGATAAAGGGGCCAAACAAGCTTACTGGAAGAAAGATAGCCTCTTTAACAAATGGTACTGGATAAACTCTCCACATGCCAAAAACTAAAACTTGACCCAGGTCTATCACCATGCACTAAGTTAAAGTCAAAATGGATTAAAGATCTAAACATTAAAACAGAAACACTCAATCTCCTGGAAGACAACATAGGAGGAACTCTTGAAGACATAGGGGTAGATAAAAAGTTCATGAAGAAAAATCAAATTGCATGGGTAATACTTGAAAGAATTAACAACTGGGACCAGCTCTTATTGAAAAGTTTTTGCACGTCAAAAGAAATTACCAACAAAATGAAAAGACAACCCACAAATTTTGAAAAAGTCCTAACTAATAAGCAATCAGACAAAGGTCTGCTCTCTACAATTTATAAAGAACTAAAATACATTAGGGCCCTCAAATTTAAAGACCCAATCCAGAAATGGGCATCTGAGATGAATTCCCACTTCTCAGAGAACAAAATTAAAGAAACTAATAAATACATGAAAAAATACTCCCATCACTATCCATCCATGAAATGAAAATTGAAACAACACTGAGATATCATCTCACCCCAGAAAGAATGGCTATCATAAAGAAAGTAACTAACAACAAATGTTGGAGAGGATGTGGTGAAAAAGGAACCCTTTTCCACTGCTGATGGGAATGTAGATTGGTACAGCCATTATGGAAATCAGTGTGGAGACTCCTTAGAAACTAGGACTGGAAATCCCATTCGAGTAAGCTATCCCACTGCTGGGAATTTTTCCGGAGGAACTGAAAGCATCATACCATAGGGATATATATGTGTACCTATGTTTATAGCCGCACAATTACAGCCAAATCTTGGAAATAACCAAGATGCCTGTCACATGAGGAATGGTTGAAAAAGATGTGGTATTTGTATACAATGGAGTATTACTAGCTATAAAAAATGATAAACTTGAAGCCTTCATATTTAACTGGATGCCACTTGAAGGTATACTTATAAGTGAAATAAACCAGACCCACATCTGCAAATATCATACAGTCTCCCTAGTATAAGTACTCAAATGAAGAATTACAAATAGAAAGGTATAATATAATAAAAGGAAAGCAAGAACCTGAGGATTGGACAAAGAGGAGAGAGCATCCATGTAAAACCTCTTACACAGCTGATTTTCTTACCTCCCTCTCCCAAATCTAAACAGTAACTAGTTTAAGACACATAGTTCAAAGGTGATATTTTATAAATAGTTAACTCACAAATGGATCTCAACAATAGTTTCAAACACAGAATATTTACTTTGTACTGAAATTATTGATTTTAACTTTTCTAAAATGAGCTGTAGTTTACAGAAGAAACTTAATAAACAAGAAAAAAATTCTCACTACTGTTAACTTCATTTCAACTTCTCAATTATCAATTGAATTTAGGCTAAAAATATCATCAGAACTTCTTTAATACTGCCCAGGATTCTGGCATAGAATTTAATAATACCATCTATTTAGATATCTACTTTAAAAAGTAATAATACATATTAAGTGAGTCTATTTAAAAAGACAAAATATAGCCAATATATCAGAAGTATATTATTCAGAGACAAACCAGTTCTGCCATAATTGTGAGAAGGTAACTGCCCTCCCTAAGACTATTTCCCTAGCTATGGAATAAACAAATATTTAGCATTATTGAGTGTTATAAGGAATGTCCAATAAAGCATGCACTTAGAATGCAGCAACTACTATAATTGGTTTACTTTTCAGTACTAGGTATAGAACTCAGAGCCTAGAGAATGCTACACAGGCTCTTTACTACTGAACTACACCCACAGTCCAATTAATAACACTTTTATTATTATTATTATGAGATCAGAAGTATTTCAGCTATAAGGATCTAAGAAAGTCAAATAGCTTTAAAAATGGTGTTGTCTATGGTAAAGAAACATCATGAAAGACAAAGGTTAGTCTTGGTCTCTGAAATCATACTAAAAATAAAATTTTCCATTTATAATCACTATGACAATAATTTTCATAAGCCAAGTTATTTCCATGCCAACTTAATTTTCTATTAATAAGTCATTGCTTTAAAGTTAAACATTTTTTATCATTTAAGAAACCAAATGAAGTCTGACCCAGAAATTCAAAAATGATCAAGTTAACAAAACTGCATTTTGATATTAAATATTAAGATTGTTCCTACATGGAACCTGAACAAAGGATATCCACTAAATTGAAATGAAAGTGACAACTCTTTTTTTTTTTTTTTTGATGGAACCAGGGATTAAACTCAGGTCCTTGTGCTTGTCAGGCAAGCACAATTCTACTTGCGCTATCTTCCCAGCCCCAAAAGCAGCAACTCTTACCTCCACAGCAAAATGAAAGAAAACTGGTCTCCACTTTATTCCAAGGATAAATATGTCAACAAATTGACTGTCTAACAAACATTACCAGTTGACCATATTTTAGTTCAGGAAATCCTTACTTTAAATAAGAGAAACATTTCTAATAAAGAATCTATAAATAAATATTTAATGGAATCACTCAAAATGCAACAAATGACAAAGATTTATTCTTTTTTTTTGGCGGAACCAGAGATTGAACTCAGGCCCTACTGAGCTATCTCCCCAGCCTCTATGAAATTATTCTAATACAAAAATCTTTGTACTACTGTATAAACCACTGGGCTGGGGAAGATAGCTCAGCAGCACAGCACCTGCCTGGCAAGAGCAAGGTCTTAGAGTTCAATTCCCAGTACAAAAGGCTACTATTTAGTTTCTTCTAATTTACACTAGAATAGTTTTTAAATGTAAAGATGATATACATTTTACTCACCATCCCTACTAAATTTCAGAACACAATTCAATCATAATCACAATAGTGATGATTATTAAATCTTCATATTCTTTTTTTTATAAGCAGAATATATTTATTGAGAGAAAGAAAGCTCCTGTCTCAGAGACGGACAGGAGGGGGGCCCAAGTAGGTTGTTCCCCAAACCTTCATATTCTTATAGACACAATTCCTCTTAATTCCGAATTATTTTAAATGCTTCATTCACTCTGCCTGCTCACAGATACACAGCTATATGTGATTTGAAATTTGAGGGCATTTAATTTCTTCAATTATACTCTCAAATTCACTAAAAAAACTTCCTTGGGGAAAAACAAAAAACAAAAAAAAATTTGTATTAGTATATCTAACACTATACAGTTGGGAAAGCAGGGATGACAGGAGACAGTACAAGGAAAGTGATTGGACTATATGCTAGTAAACTAGCATAAGTTCTCATTTCAATAGCGGAATTAAAGTGCTATTTTCAAAATAATTTAAATTTATTTCAAACATATTTAGGGGATAAAGTGGCTTACAAAGACCATTTTGCAGCTGTAAATAATATTTTATTACACAGTATCTGAACTACTCAATGAAGTGTATGCAGTACCTGAACTTCTGCAGTATCTGAACTACTCACCGAAGTTTGGTCAGGTTCTCCATCTGTTAAACCTGCCTCCATAATGAAAGAATATAGATTTTTTCTATGTCTCTCTTCCCATTAGTGTTCAGCCATCCTGTATGTCTGGAAACTCTGTAAAGAAGAAAAATACACTAGATTACATTGGTTTAAAACTGTAGTAAGTGGAAAATAAACCATTAAGTATATTAACAGGAAGAAATCATTCTAGGCTGACATTAGTGGGAAATCCAACAAGTAAAAACATGGAATTTTTTTTTTCTTGGACAGTGCTACAGATCAACCCTAGAGCTTTGCACATACTAGCCAAGTGCTCTACCAGTGAACTACATCGCAGCTATAAGAAAATATAGGGATTTTTTCTGTATTATGGATTGAACCCAAGCCCACTGCAATGAGCTACATCCCCACCTTATCCCTGCCCCTTTTTCCAGACATGGTCTCACTAAGTCACTGAATTGAAGAGGCTGGACTCAAACTTTCAATCTTTCTGCCTCAGCCTCTCAGAGTGCTAGGAATACAGAAATATATCATCATGTCTGACTAAAAAAGCAGATTTTTGCTATGAGTTTCAAGAATGGGAAACTCCACAGAAAAGTGAAAAAGTAATTTCAATATAAGAGTAGTCAATAGCAAGTCAATGAGTGTCCAAAACTTGAAAATGAATTAGTTTTACATTATTACATTGTAAAAAAGTATGTTAAAGCCCAACATGAAAGATAGTCCCACATACTTTTGTGATGGGAACAGAAATTAGGACAATTTGAGGGGGGGACAGCTTAAAATAATTTTCCCACAGATACATAAATGCACAGAGTTACAAAAATAAATACATCCAGCAAAGTAAGATAGCTCAGCAGACTAAAGCGCCTGCTTAGACAAGTGTAAGGACCATGGTTTGACCCCTGGCACAACATGCTATGCCAGGCTGGCCAACAGGACAGGCTGAGCTGGCTGCCAAAAAAAGAAATTGAAAAAGCTGTGATGAAGAATAAGAATAGGACATTCATAGCAGAAATTTTAAATTACAGGAACAGTACTTTGGGCTAGCCAAATAGCTCACAGTGGATTAAAGCACCTGCAAGCAGGCACAGAGGACAGGTTTTGATCCCTGGCCTATGATACTGGCCCCACCCCCAGGGCACACTGAGATGTCAATTGAGACTGGTGGTGTGCACCTGTAATCCCAGCTTGTGGGATGCTGTAAACAGGTGGATCACTGAGAGTCCGATCTAGTAGTGAGACCCTGAACACCTTGTAGACCCTTCCCTAAAATAAAAAAAAAGTATTTTATATGTCATTATAATTTGCTCTTTTGATCTAATATCTTGTATTCTTTCTAGCTTGTTATGTTCAGATCTCACTCATTTTTTGAAAGTTGTATGATATTCTATTCTATATTTGTAATATTTAAAAAAAATACCTTTGGGGAGGTGGAACTAGGGATTGAACTCAGGCCCTTGTGCTTGCCAGGTAGGCGCTTATTCTACTGAGCCATGTCCCCAGTCCCTATAAATTTTTAATATTGGGGGAAAAAAAAAATGAAACTTCCATAAGAAGCTTTTACTTCAAAAATTGATACCATTTTTTTCATTCTATTCATTTCATTTTATAGAGCCATCTACTTTGACTACATCCATAAGAAAAACTTCTCTCATGAAGCTTGTATTCTAAGGTTTTGGGGGGGGGGTTGGTATTGGAAATTGGACTTAGGACCTTGCTTGCCAGGCAGGTACCATGACACTAAGCTATATACCTGGCCCTTAAGCCTGTATTCTAGAAGGGAGAAACAGTCAATGAATATAATACATAAATTAAAAAATAGGTTAAAAAGTAGTGAAATATGGATCTGTTTGTGTTTCTTCAGAGAAGCTCTAGTCTTTGCCTTCTTCTTAGACAGCATCTCCTGATTTCAAGCACAGACTCTTCAGCTTCTAGCTCAGATCCTTTCTAGCCTTCCAGTGTAGATTCTTTAGCCCTCTGTCATACACCCATAGGCCTCCTGATACAGACTTGCATGGGACACCGCAGTGAGTTTCAGACCTCAGACTGACTCCTTTGGTCTCCAGTATGCAGACAAACCTTCTGCACTCTTCCTCATCCAACCCTGTGAATGGCCACTGTAAGCCAATCTTGTAAATTCTTCACATTTGTGTATTTAGTGTTATATCTGTTTCTCTAGTAAAACAATGACTGACACACTCTGGATAGCACTACTTAAGTCACAAGAAAAATGACTATCACCTACAGACTTTATATCTTCACAGGACAGTTGTATTATGTAAGGTAGAAGAATGACCTTGTTATTATCTTCATTTGAAGAACTGTATTAGCTTGTTTGTTTTTTTTTTAATTTACTTTTATTTATTTTTTTTTTTTTTGTATTAGTTTTCCAGGGCTTCCATAACGAAGTATCACAAATAGGGTAGCTAAAACAACAGAATATGACTTAAGGAGGATCAGTGTGGCTACTGGCTACAGAACAGACTACAAATAAGACCAAAGCTAATCTAGACAAGACATAATGGTGATATGCACCAGAACAGTATCAAGAGATGCTGTGAATACTATCACATTCCTCATATACTTTAAACATAGAGCCAATAGGATTTATTGATAAACAAGGTATATAAACTTAAGAGAAAAACAGTATAGTGAGGTTCTTGCTCTGAGCAACTGAAAAGAAAATGAAGTTGCCATTTATATTATGAGAAGACCCAATAAGGGAAGGGGTGCACTTGTTCACTTTGAGACACCCCTTAGACATATGAATGGAGATACTGAGGAGACAGTTGAACATGCAGATGTGGGGTTCAGGTAGAGACATCAGGCTACAAATGTAAGCTGTAAGTGAACATATTCAGTAGATGGAACTGAAAGCCATCTTCGTGGGAATCTATGTAGATGGAAAAGAAGCCTGACTCAGTTCAGGGGCCTGTGTTATGCCAATATTCAAGGATTAATATTTATAAAATGAATGAATAATGATTTTTGGTTTCCTTTTTTTTTTTTTTTTTAATTAGGGAAGGTCTATACAGTGTTCAGGATCTCACTACTAGATGCGACTCACAATGACCTACCTGTTTACAGCCTCCCAAAGCTGGGATTACAGGTGCGTGCCACCACGCCCAGTCTCAATCGCCATCTCAGCTTGTCCCGGTGGTGGGGCCAGCATGGCAGGCCCGGAATTGAACCCCCCGGCCCTGCTCCTGCTTTAATCCGCTGAGCTATTTTGAGAATTAGTCTTTATTACTACTCTATGTAAAGGTAGAATCACTGCATTTTAAAAGAAGGCACAAAGCAAAAGCCAATATAACTAATTTAAAAAGGAGCTGGAAGAAAGTATAAAAGATAAACACCTTTACTTCCTCATCTTTGATAGCAGGGAGTTGAGAAACACTGCTAATAACAAACATTCTGGAAGGAGAGGGTAGGTGGGTGATTAAAGGATAAATGCACTAATCTGTCCATATTCCAAGGTGAAAAGAAAAAGATATTTAAAGATAATACAGGCAGGAACATGAAAATATATTTTTTAGAGTTAAAACAAAACAAGCAATGGCAGTAGGCAAGAAGCAAGCTTGAGGAAAAGAAGTCTGTTCTACCATTTTAACTTTTTAAAATAACATTCAATGTTATTCAATACAATAATTAAAAAGCTTAATAATGCTTTTGTTTGAACATTATTATAACCCGGAGGATTCATCACTCGAAACTGTTCATCTAAAGCCAAGCCTACATCCTAATTTAAATGTAATTAGTTGTTACAGTTTAAGAGTCCTCTCTTGTTCTAGATGCTAGAGAACAAACATCTCCTTGATGTCTCTCTGTACACTTAACCTAACAAAGTTCCTACAAAAAGTATTATTATTTTAAAAATTCCTTTCTTATTTGGCCTTCAAGTGTTATTTTATTCATAGAGGAAAGAAAAATGACAACTAGTAATTAAAGCTAATAGCACTAATACATGTCATATGATCATGACAGCTTTATGAGGTCATGGCAACGATCGTTGTCCCTAAGGTAGCTGGTTGTATGTGATTAGTTGGAGACTTCCTACCTTATCGGATGCCCTAGAAATTTTTTTGTTTTCTTAAATACATGTACAACAAAACAAAGATTCTCAAAAGTAAAAATATTCATTATTGAATATACCAGAGTACTTTAAAAATTTATCACAAAAGACAACAATATTATCTTCTTATCACTAGTGCATCACTAGTATTAAATGCAACAATTCTAATTTTACTTTGTCAATTTGAAAAAACAAACTGCAAATAATATTTCTTTGGCAGGTCTAACCTATTGTATTTAGGTAAGTTAAGTCCTAGAAGAAAACCTAATATGAAAAATTATACAAACGTGACAGTTCCTAAACACCACAATACCAACATTCTATTCAATGCACTGCAAATAAAAGAAAACATATGTAACTGACATGCTTGATGAATCTATTACACGACTTTCAGCAAATAACTGCAAAACAGTATAAGATATATGCTTTGAAAGTACTGGGTAATATTTTGGCACCTATGAACTATTTTAATATTTCCCTCTGCTATAGTAATAATACTAACAGCAACAGTAACAAAAATAGTAAAATAATAATGATGACAATGGAATATCAGAAAGTAGGCAAAGTGTTGGGCACTGACAAAGACAAAGCCAGCTTACCACTGCAGTGCAAGTCACCTATTAGCAATGTACACAACTTTAGGGAGATGGGTGAAGAAGACATGCAACCAAGGAAAAGGAAGAGACAGACCAAATTAGTCACACTAACTCTGAGAGAAGGTAGAACACCACAGCAAATTCCATAAAGATATAAAGGTGAAAGGAGAGAAAAAGTTCTACATGGCTCTCCTTATCCTAACCTCTGCAGCACGTAGAAACAGTGAAAAATCCAGGGACAAACTGACCAGGCATCTTGTCTGTACTTTCTAAATACCATTTATCCTTAAGAGACAGCAGGAATTCTTGGGAAAATGGCATATTCTATATCCAAGCAAGATAACAAATGTACAAGATGAGCCTAGAGAGTCTTGTATTCCTGAAAAGAAGAAAGCTGCTATGGTGGTTTCGGGTTTTTGCAAGGTGAACAATATAATACAGGACACATTGCATAAGATTATTTTATAATGAGTCACCCAAAGAATCATATAGAAAGAGTGAAAGAAATCTGTCAACATACTAAAGACCAAAGAATCCAGTTGAGGACATGGATCCTAATATCCTGCATGAGTCCAACTGAAAACCTAGACCTCACAACAATGCCTCCCACAAGTCCAGCTGGAGGCCTAGAGCCTATGACAATGCCACTTCACAGATCTGTGCTGGGAAAGCCCAAAGGTCAGTGGTGGAAGCCAGGATGAAGGATCTGTGCTAGCAGGCTGAGAAATCTGAACTGCAACCAGGAAGCAATGCTCAAAATAAAAACCACAGCTCCCCGCAAAAGTACTATATCCATCCTCAACAATAGTAAGGTCCCAAGTTCCTTCAAAAGTGAAGAAGCTAAATTCCCATTAAGAAAGCCAAGGCAGAGAACTGCAGGCCGGCCGCGCTAGAGAGACCTTTCCCAGCGCTCTCAATTCCTGCCCTGCCGCCCCAGACCCAACACAGCCTGCCCAACACACAGGCGCTGGAAAGACCTTTCCCAGTGTTCTCAGCTGCTGCCCCACAGCTCCACCCCCAGCACAACCTGCCCTGTGAATGAGAACATCCATTACCCTTTTGGGAGCGCAGCAGACAGGCCAAAGCCCAGGCCCAGTGAGTGTGTGAGAGAGCTTCTGTGCTCTCCTGCCCCCTCCCCCATATCCCTCCACACCCAGTCCAGACCTGACATACAGGCCTGGGGAGAAACTCTGAGGCTGAAGTCCTTGCACTGAGACTAGGGTCAAAACATGCAGCTAATCCAGAAGCAGAACATCTTATCGATGGGGCACAACAGGCTCACCCCCAAGGACAGCAACAGAAAAGAGGTGAGCACAGCAGCCAAAACCAAGCCAGACAAAACTACATGAACTTGAACTTGGTGTAACAATACCTGAATTTCATAAGGTGCTACGGTTAGAACTGAACCAAAACCCTACATCAAAAGTCAGAGCACAGAGCTATAAGTCATGATAAAAACAAGGAGCAAAATGCAATCTCAGGCCTCCAGCCCACCAATGGTAAGTGCAGAGGACACTAACAACAAAATGAATGAATTAACAGAGTCACAAGCAAGGAAACAACAGCAGAAAGGTATAGAGGAATTCAGATCAGAATTAATGCCTGAAAGAAAAAAGGATATTTTTGAATACATAGCATCAGAAGAATCAAATCCAGAAACATATGGGGGAAACCCAATGCCCACATAGAACAAGCGCAGAGAACACTATGCGAGCTGAAACATATGAATTAACAGTGTCTCAGGCAAAGAAACAACAGCAAAAGAGTAAAGAGGAACTCAGCAGAAATAATTTCCGAAATAAAAAAAAGAAATATTTGAAATCATAACACCTATAGTACAGAATCAATTCTGGAAATATATGAAGGAAACCCAATTTGGAAAATACTCTCTAGTAAAAGAATTAATAGCTACCTCAAACGAAAAAATGGACAAAAAAAAAAAAAATAGAGATTAGAAATTTGATGGGTTCCATGAATGAGCAATACAGGAAAGAAACAGATTGAATGAAGCAGAGTCAAAGAGATATAGAAGAACTAAAAATCTCAATCACGAATTTACAAAACCATCCGAGTAAAAACGAAGACAGAGTCTCAGATCTTGAAGACGCTGGTGCAACTAGTGAAAAGGTGAGAAAAGATCTTGTAAAAACAACTAGGATGCAGGGAAAAATAATCCTCTTTACTTAGCTTATTTTTTTATACCTGAATTATATCACAGATTCAATAATTAATACTTCCATGTTATTTTCCTAGTGGGTTATTTTCCTAGTGGTTGTCCATAGTACTAGAAGCCAACATAATATTTTGTCAAACTACTATTAGTCCAAACCTTGCTTCTCATAGAATTATGTAGAAGCGCGGCACATTTATCCAAATTGTACTATTTCTAAACAAACATCATGATTCTTCTTTTGTATCCCCCCCCCTTTTTTTTTCTAGACCTGTCAAATATGAGCACTCCACTATCATTAAACCAATCTAGGTGCCTGAACTCGGCAACACAATCCAAAACAGTCCAGTATTACACAATAATAGTGAGTTATCTGAAGAAGTTGTTGACTATAGCCATTTACAGCTCAACTTATTATTATGGCCCCATGTATATACCTCATTTTTATACTTTTCTGCTGGATGGTTAAGACAGAACAAGACCTATATACCAAAAGATGTAGCTTTTGCTTCTGATGAGGTCAGTGAGGTCCCCTCAGGGTTTATCTTGTAATCCTGTACCTTATTCTGTAGATCCTTGTCTGTGTCATCCATGCAGATGAGTCACAGCCAATGCTTGACCAGTTTGCTCTCTGTGAGAGCCTGAAAGAAAATTTTCTCTCTATGTGACTCTCCCCAGGCACACTATACATCATCAGTCTCTTTCCTCTGTGGCTCCATAATCTCCTTGATCAGAAAATTTGGGGCACAACTTAGTTTCATGATGTTGCAGCATAGGTTCTCCTATGCCCTGAGTCTTTTGCTGACCTTGAAAGGCTAGAGCCAAAATGTTGGCTGACCTTGCAGCTCTTCTATTTCTCCAATTTTGATCTGTGCACTTAGGTTGTTAACCTAATCCAGAAGAAAAGCTGAATAGTACCCTGCAGCATATGCCATTCAGTTTGCCCTAACTATCTGACTCAATTGTTTTTAGTGGTTATTGTACATTTCTATTTGTATTTCTTCTTTTGACTTCTTATACTAGGGAGACTATACGATATTTGCATGTGTCTGGTTTATTTCACTTACGAGTGTATGTTCAAATGGCATCCGCTTCAATATAAATGCTTCAATTTTATCATTCTTTATAGCTGAGTTACTCCATTGTATAGAAATACCACATCTTTTTCAAGCATTCCTCATGTGATGGACATCTTGGTTGTTTCCAAGATTTTGCTAGCACAAATTGTGCTGCTATAAACATAGGTACACATATATCACTATGATATAATGTCTTCAGTTCTTCAGGGAAAATTCCCACCAGGGGAATAGCCAGCTTCAATGAGACTTCCACTCCTACACTTCAGAGGAGTTTCCACAAGGATCTCCACAATGGTTGCACCAGTTCCCACCAGCAGTGGAAAAGTGCTCCCTTTTCCCCACAACCTCTCCAACATTTGTTGTTGGTTGATTTGTTTATGATAGCCATTCTTTCTGGAGTGAGATGGTATCTCAGTGTTGTTTTAACTTGCATTTCACGAATGGCTAGCGATATGGAACATTTTTTCATGTATTTATTTGCTTCTTTAATTTCATCCTCTGAGAAGTGTGTATTCATCTCAGATGCCCATTTCTGAATTGGGTCTTTAAATCTGAGGCCCCTGTTATATATTAGTACTTTATATATTCTAGACAGCAGACCTTGGTGTGATTGCTTATTAGTTAGGATTTTTTCAAAATTTGTGGGTTTTCTTTTCACTTTGTTCACAATTTCTTTTGACATGCAGAAACTCAAGAAGAGTTGATCCCAGTTGTTGATTCTTTCAAGTGTTTCCCATGCAAATATGTGTTTGTTCATGAACTCTTTACCTACCCCTATGTCCTTAATAGTTCCTCCTACTTTCTGCACCAGGAGATTGAGTGTTTCTGTTTTAATGTTTAGATCTTTAATCCATTTTGACTTGAGCTTAGTGCATGGTGATACACCTGGGTCAAGTTTTAGCTTTCGACACGTGGAGAGCCAGGTTTTCCAGCGCCACTTGTTAAAAAGGCTATCTTTCTTCCAGTAAGCTTGTTTGGCCCCTTTCTCGAAGATCAGATGGTGGAGTGTGTTCACAGATGCCTCCACATCTTCTAATCTATTCCATTGATCCTCAGGTCTATTTTGTTGCCAATACCATGTTGATTTTATCATAGTGGTTTTGTAGTATAATTTCAAGTCAGGAATTGTGATGCCTCCTGCCTTGTCTTTATTGGCCAAGATTGCCTTTGCCATTCTAGGTTGTTTGTGGTTCTAAATAAATTTTAAGAACGATTTCTCTAGGTCTGGGAGGTATGTTGGTGGCAGTTTGACAGGGACTGCATTAAATCTGTACAGCAATTTTGGGAGTATGGCT
>PVKA01024532.1:0-34101 GCA_004027165.1 Ctenomys sociabilis | reverse complement strand
ATAGACTTTACAGACCAATCACAATTATACACGTGTTTAAATGGCATTGGTAGGATCATAAAACGGCGGGCTTTTCTCTGGATAGGAGGGGCCCAGGCACAGCAACAAGAACCCGGAAGCCGGATATGGGCGCCATCTTGGCAGACACGATGGGCGGGGGAGCGAGGAGCGGTCGCCATCTTGGAATGGCTCCCGACAGTATATATATTTTTTTCCAGTCTGGATTTCAGGATTTGTCTTTTTTCATGTCATATTTAATTCTTAGATATATGTATAGATTTGAAATATATACATAGATCTAATGCATGTGTGTGTGTATGTGTGTGTGTGTGTAAGTGTGTGTGCTGCAGCATTGAAAGTCATGTAATTTTGTTGATCATATTTTTCGTTTCTCCTGGTGAGTCCCAGCTTCTCACAGAGTTTCCAAGTTACCTCAAATCTATTTTTCTTTGCATAGATATGAAATGAGTAAGACTAGGACATTTCAGTCTGAGGTGGAAGCCTCAAAATTGCATCTTTGAGGAAATACTGCTTTGTTTTCTGAAATAGTTTTAAATGCCCGCATCACCACTTTTATCCCATAATTAGAAATAAATGTCTTTTGTGCATGAGTGGATATACTTCAGATTTGATTATTATCTCAGTTTAGTATGAATTTTTGGGAAAATATGGTGAGAATTATGCCTGCATATGTGTGTATGTTTATGTGTTTCTGTTGTGTGTGTGTGTGTGTGCGTGTGTGTGTGAAGACAGAGAGACAGAGAAAAATCCCAAGCATATACACTTTTTCTGAGATCTTGAAAAGGTTAAGTTTAGAATTTTTCATTCCAGGAGTTTAAAGATTGTTATTATTTGTTATACAATTTCAACATTTATAGGTTTGATGGTGTTACTGGAAACCCATGGAACATTAAGGATATAGGATCTTGTATCAGTCAGTGCTAGAGAAGCAGGTTTAGCATAAGATGTATAAAGATATAAAAATTTACGATGTACTTTTACAGTGGTCACCCATAGAGTAATGTGGCAAAGAATTCATAAGAGCTGTCTGAATGGTGAGAAAGAGAAGGGTCCATTCAAGGGTCAAAGACCTGGAGTTTACTGCAGGATTCCATCTGAGTCTATATCAAGAGGCCAAAGGATCTGAGATGTAGGGTGGAAGAGACTGTGCTGGAAGCCAGGAGGCAGTGTCCAAGGTGAGGAAGAGCACTGAAACTCCTCTGAAGAAACAGAAGCAAGCTTCCTTCTTCTTTTCCCTTATACTGCATCACCAGGCCACAACACCATTGGTCGATGCCATTCATACCTTCTACATAGGTCCATTTGGCCACACCCAGAATTATGCTAATCATTTAGTTAGATTTTTCCTACTTAAGTTAACAACATCAATTAACTATCACAAACCACCCTTTGACAAATAAGCAATCAGATATACTTCCTTAAACAAAACTTAAGTCTCTAGATATGAAGACAAGTTAATCATAATTCCTAACATGTTACAACCAGCCTGTGTACAAAGAGAAATGCACTAATCCTCTTCTCCCAGAATAGAAGACAAGTTTGTTTACTTAGGTGGGGATTTATCCTTGCTCCTCACATTTCACAATTTAAACACTGTAAAATAGGTTTAGCAATACTTAAGAACCAATATTAAGTCTATCAACATTATGTTACATAGGAATCATATTGAGAGAGAACTACTATAATCATCATTTCTGTAACGAATCATGGGATCATAGCTGGCATTTAGAATTACCTTCTTCTACTACCCATTCTGTACTTCCTTGACTTTCAACAAACACCTCAGCAGGCCTTGGATCTTTCTATGATGGAGTGATTCATACCTTCTTTCCTAAAGATCCTGGGCCATTTGTCATCTGACCTGGTTTGGGTAGTTGTACTTGTGTTATAAGGTCTAATTGACCTTAGTAATACAGTATGGTAATATCAAGAGGCACCCTAAGATGTCCCCTACATTCCAAATATACCCTGTCTTTCCTCGAAAGTGGAAGAATGGTCCAATTTTCTTTTAAGAGTCTGGTTTAACCATGCTTGCTAACACTGCAACTATTGTTAGCTTGTTTACTCAAAGGTGTGAGGAATGCAAAATGACCTAGAGGTGTGGTTTTTAGCTTCAAGTTCAATGGATCATTATTGTGCTTCCTGGTATAAGCCTTTTCCCCTCTGGAAGTAAAACTTCTAGGCCAGTACAGGACACGTTTACAGAACCAGGCAGCAAAACTTTTGATAATGGATCATAAGGGACATTGGTGAATAGTGCTGCTTCCACTTCCACCCCTTAAACCTTGTACCCATAATCCTAGCTATGGGTCATGCAGTGAGCAATGATTCCCAGCATCTACAGCCTTTTAAGTAGCCTTGTCCCACACCTGCAAGCTACCATCCCCTAGGTAGCATTGTACTTGTAGCTTCAGAAAGCCATTCCATCTTTATATGAATCCAGCTGCTCCTGAATGGTGAGGGAAATAGTAAGACAGTAAATTCCATAAGCTTGAGCCATTTGCCTAACTTCTTTGCCTATAAAATATGCTCCTTGGTCATAGAGAATGCTGTATGGAATTCCCCAGTGATGGGTAAGGCTTTCTTTAAATCAATGAAAGATAGCTTTGGCAGAAACACTACATGTAGGAAAAATGAATCAATAGCCAAAATATGTATCTGTGCCAGTAATGGCAATGTTGTCCTCCCATGATGGAATTTGTTCAATACAATCAACAGGCTGTCACTTTAGATAATAGTGCTGTACTGACTCAGTCTTTGTCTCTGCTACTGCCATATTGGGCATTCAGATGTGGCTATAGAAAAATCAGCTTTGGTAAATGAAAGTCCATGCAGCTGAGCCCATGCATAATCTCCCTCCTTGCCACTGTAGCCATTCTGTTCGTGAGCCTCTTGAGTAACATCCTAGTTACTTTTTTCTTGTTCTAAGACAAAATATCCTATACCCAAAATTAAGGGAGAAAAGGTTTACTTCACTCACAGTTTATAGAGGTTTAAGTCCAAATTATGCTGACTCCAAGCTAGAGTGAAATGGGAGAAGGGCAACAGTTCATGATAGCAGAATATACCAAAATTAGCGAGACTGAAGTGGGCCAGAAACAAGTCTTTTTTCCTCCCTTGTATTGTATGCAGGCTACCCATCATAGGGCAGGTGTATCACTGACACTTCTAATTCCATCATTAGACAATGAACCAATCACAAAACTCTATAGTCAGCCACCTCTCAAATGTCTGCTCCCAGTGAAGTCTTCTGGCCCTGCAGGGTCATATAAAGACAAACTATAACAGGTAATGACAGGGTAGCTGAAGAAAAGTTCAACTGCTATATAAAGAATTCACTATCTATGCAAGACATGGTTAAAGTTATCTTCTGCTGAGGTCAATTTTTAGTGAGCATTTATATAGAATACAAATATATTTAATGTCCCTTGCCCATATGAAGAAATCTACCTATATACTTCCCCCCAAATACCTTTCTCACCAATTTTCCAGTTATGTTCCTTCCAAGTCACAGACCATTTGGCCAAACCATTGACTACAACCCATGAATCAGTATACAGTCACAAGCCTGTCCATTCTTCCCTCCACAGAAAATGTACTACCAGACACACTGTTCAAAGTTCTGTCCACCTTGAAGATTTATCTTTACTACTGTACTTAAGGGATGTCCAGGAAATGGAGTATAATGTGCAGATATACACTTGCAGGTGAGACCAACGCAACATGCAAAACCAGCTGTGAACCAGACTGTATCCTTCTTTTCCTCTGACAGATGACCACATGGTACATTCCATGATGCCACAGGTACATTCTAGGAGACAGAATATAATATAGCACAAGTAGGAGCCACGGGCTTATGGATAATTTCTTCACGTAACTTACTTGTGCTCTCTGGACCTTCTCTGGTTTGATTATGTATATACCACTTCTATTAAATGATGTACTCTATGATTCAGTACATTAGACAATACTCAGTTCATGATGGGCAATTCAGGTTGCACAGAAATCTGGTATCCAGTGGTCAAGCATTGAGTTTCTACTAAGGTGCAATAGCAGGCCAGGGGCTGATTTTCAAAGGGAAAGTGGTTATCTATAGATGATGTCAGAGACTTGCTCCAAAACTCCTCTGCTACAGTTCATCTATAGGGACCTGTAAGAGACTTTAAGGATGTTCCCTAACTTCTACTGACACTTGAAGTGCCATTGAATCAAATATCCCTGCTGACAGAGCAGCTGCAGTAGCAGCTTGGATCTGTTACAGAATCTTTTGTTGTTCTGGGCCCCTCAAATTAGTTTCTAAGTTATTCTGTAAATGGGTCAGAGTAAAAACACTTAAGTAAGGAATGCACTGCTTCCAGAATCCAAATAGGCCCACTAGGCATTGTGCTCCATGATTTGGTGGAGGAGAAAACAGTTGCAGCATTTATCTTTTCTTCCAGAGTAGGTATTTATATATGTTCCCTACTGCTGGACTCCTAGAAATTTCACTGATGTAGGAGGACCTTGAAATTTAGTTGAGTTTCTTTCATCCCCTGGCTCACATGTACTTTACTAATTAATAAGGAATGATTGTTACTTCCTATGTACTTGGTCCAATCAGACTAATATCATTAATATAATGGGCCAGTGTGATGCTTTGTGGGAGAGTAAGGTGGTCAAGATATGTGCAGACAAATTTGTGACTCAGGGATGAATAGTTATTATAAACCTGAGAGAGGACAGTGAAGGTGTACTGCTGGTTTGTGAAAGCAAGTCACTTTTGATGGGCCTGATGGCTAGGTATGAAGGAGAAAAACATTACCAAATTGATGGCTCTATGCCAAGTTCCAGGAGATATGTGTTCACCTACTCAACCAAGGAAATCACACCTGTTACAGCAGCTACAATTAGACTCACCATTTGATTCAATTTATAATTCATCATCATTCTCCAAGACTCATCCATAATAACCTTCGTGCTACAGCTGAAGGAACCAGTGTGAGTATTCTTCCCCATACTGAGTATATCTGTACCAATTATGCATTTTGTAAAAGGAGAAAATACTACAAGCTAAATTCAGTGGCCTACTGTAGCCACTGAGAGTTGGACCTTTGTTAAAACTCCATTGACCATCTGGTTTCCATCAGCTCCTACTCTGAATGATGGGGTACAGTGTAGTTATGGATATGCTGTGATCAGTGTTAGTTTAGAACCAGTATCTAGTAGTACCCTAAGTGTATAATCATATTCCTGGCCCAAGGTAGTTTACAGCTACCCTAGTAAAAGATTTAGTTCCAATTGGGGAAGGATAACAAAATGATAGAGTTTATAAATTTGGGAGGAACAGCTGGGTCCTCCCAAAGTGTTCTTCATCTTCTTTATGCAAAGAATTCTGGGTCTTTAACCTGGCTCAAATTTTGGACCTGGGGCTGTGATTCCTTTTATTTCAATATGAATTGGGTTTATGTTCACTTGTCTCTAATTATTTTCATATATATATATATATATAACTTTGCTAGAATTCCTATCTGCTTCACTTATGGAAACATATGGCTAATAAGCCAGTGCCATGGGACTATACATATTAGACCATTCCCATCATGGTTTTGCTTTTCCTATCCATTATGCTAAGTGTGTGCACCTTGCCTTTGCTGTTTAAGTCATGCCACCTGACCTCTACTACTCTGGCATTGAATTAAACCTATTTCCTTTAAGATTCTGTATTGAGTAGGCACAATAACTACTGTAAGATCTGGCATATAGAGAAACAGAATGACAGGACTCCAGAAATACCAGTACTCCCCTCTCAAAGCTATTTCCAAAGGTGTTAGGGAAAGATATATTGCCTATATCATTCCAATGTGGAAGATTAGGTTTATATGGCAAAAATACTCCAGCATTGCAATTTTCAAGCTGAGCCTGATCCAGGTGTATTTTTTTTTTGCCAGTGTTATTCCACATCCTTAAAATCCATTCTTTCACCTGATCGTTAAGTGTCTGCTTATAAGACTTAGAAAATTCAAGAGTTCTTGCGAAAAACAGTGGACCTCTTAATGGTTCACACTATGTATATCACCCTTGGAAACCTTTTGTGATATGAGCCTGCTTATAGACCTAAAGACAATAGTCAGTGATGTGGGTGGCTCCTGAAGAGTGTCAGCATTTTCATGCTTGGTTGACACAAGACTAGTTCCCTCAGTTATAAGAGGAGAGGTCAACACCACCGAGGTGGGATCGGGGATGCTTCTACCAGTGTGAATGAAGAAATGTCTTCCTGTGTTAAAACAGTCCAATTAGAATCTAGGAGATCAATACCTCTCAGTCTTGTCAGGATATTCCCATGTTTCCATCCCAGTTTACAGTATCCCATTCTCTTCAGACCAGTGCCCTAATCTTTACTTTAGATACCCTTTGAGGCTGAGTATTTAATGTGTGCTATATCTCAATCAATCAAATGATGAGGGCCTGTGGTATGCACTGGGTTTCTGCATCTCAGCCTTGCAGCTAAAGGAGAGGAGATTCTAATTGAGGACAAACTTAGAGACTTTTAGATGCTTTATATGTGTCTGATGTTGGTTATTTTAATCTTTGAACTTCTTGTTTGCCTGCATTAATTTGTCCTCACAGTTAGAAGACTCCAGATTTCCTGTACATGTTTTGAACTCATTATTTTCCTTCAGTAGTTTGTCCAAAGATGCTGAGATCAACCAGCTAGCATCATTATATTTCCCACTCTTGCCAAAAATATCCAAAAGTATCATAGTCACTAAATTCCTTTCATTTCACAAGTACTAAATTAAGATAATCAATGTACCTCCATGGCACATTATTTTAAGGAATGAATATTCCCTATGATGTCAGAAGGAAAGACAATGGCATCTTTAAATATCCTTAAAATTAGAAACCCAACTCCAGAATATAATAAAACAATTTCAACAAATTGTCATTAAACAATTTTGTCTTTCCAATTCTATGTTTCTAGTGTCACTCTTGTTATCAAAATTTATATCATTCATTGCTCACTCTTATATTTAATACAAGATATATAAATATGTAAGGATTTAAGGCTGAAAATGAGAGACTCTAAAGTCAGACATAGAAGATAGCAGAAGAGTGCACACTCAGAAGGACCCTGTAAAAGGCCAAGGACCTGGAGCTCACTACAGGGTCCTGAGTGACCCAGTATCAAGAGGATGAAGGGTCTACAGTACATTGCTGAAGTGTCCATGCTGAGACTAAAGAGTTTATGCTAGAATCCAGGAGATAATGGCCAAGGGGAAAGTGAAGACTGAATTTTCTCTGAACAGAAGTAAGCTTCTTATTACAGGCTACAAACCTATTGGTTGATCCCATTCACACCCTGTAAGTCTTCAGTCTTCAGTTGAGTCCCTTCAACCAAATTCAGAGCCTATGCTTAGTCTATCAGCTGGACTTTTCTTAAATTGGCAAAATAAATTATTTACCACAATCCTCTCTTTGTCAGACTGGCAATTTAATCATACTTAGTCTCCAGATAAAAAGAAAAGTCCATAATTATGCCTAACATGTTATAACTATCCTGTCTACAAAGGGAAATGCCCTAATTCCCTCTCCCAGAATAGAAAGTAAGTTTTTATTTTAATTTTAAAGAGAAAAAAATTAATAAAAATGATACAGAATTTCAAAACAAGATGACAGGAAGTATTAAACATCAGAAGGAAACATACATTATTTACTTTAATCCCTGTAGCATGCAGTTGAAGAAAATGGACCTAGAGCAATTACCTCATAGTCACATACCCTCAACTATTTTTGAAGTGAGTCTTGGATAATGAATGAAGTAAGCTTGATTTAAGAGAAATAGAACAACTTTGGATCAAGACAGAAAGGTTTGAGTTCCAGCTCTGCCATTTATAAGCTATGTAAATTTGATTGATTCATTTCATATCTATTTCCTTTTACTCATCTGTGAAACCCTCAGAGAGTTTTGGCAAAGATATGAGATAGTATAAAAGATTTAACCCTTAGTCACCAATATCGTAAGGTCCTAATGAACTGTTACATTATTAAGCAAACTTTCAACAATAACTAGGGGTTGAATCAATTTGCTACTCCTGTGAAAGAAAGGCTCTACAATACAATCATTTGAATGACAATTATTTACCATTTCTCTGTAGTGTGTAGACCAGTGAAAGGTTGATTGACCTAATCTGGTCTCAGCTGGCCTGTTCTGTTGTAGTTGTCTGGGCTCATTTGCCAGGGTGTGGCCTGCTGAGGTCAGTTTCTTCCTGGCCTGACTAAGCTGAGCTGTTCTGCCCTACCTGGACAGGCTCTCGAACACATGTAGAGTCTACCAGTGTAGATGGTCAAGGCTCCAATCAATTAAGAGTCATTCTGCTCTACCTGTCTCATTCTCCCTTGAGAGAAAAGTCTAAGTCTATTTAGCTCATGGCCATAACAGAACAACTGACTGGGAAGCTCCATGTGAAGCTCCGCCCCAGAACTCTTGCCCCATCCTGTTGGTTAAAACCAATTTTATTGCTTAATCCAAAGTCAAGGGACAAAAGGTTTGAGTATAGAGTGAGAAAAAGATTTACACAGCACAAGAGGATGGCTGTTGTTCAGAATAACATTATATATTTTAGGAATACCTACAAGAGAGGAGCTTAAAACATAAAGAAATGATAAATAGGGAGAACTGTTTATATTCTGACTGATCAATACAGATTGTATGCATGTACTTAAATATCACATACTACTCCATTAGTATGAACAATTAATACTTCATATTAGTCAAAAATCATTTATAGCCAGAGTCCATTACAATGTTAAATGAGGTGTAGGCTAGGGAAATAAAGTTTGGGCCATAGAGTCAAACTAACCAAGATTTAAACCTTAATTTAATCTCTGACCTTAGTTAAGTTAAAAGCCCTATAAAACTCATTAAATTCATTCCTCTAATGTAAAAAGCAGAGTTAATTACTTATTATGCAATATTGCAAGGTTCAGAAATAATTTAGCAAAGTGTCTGGCAACTAATATCCAATATCTGGTGGTAATTATTGACATTCGGTTCTACTTTCATTCTGTGGTCCTTCAGACAACCTTTGAAGATTGGGTTATTATTTAAAAGTTAAAAGATACTTCCGCTCTAGGGAAAACAAATTCTTATTTATTTTGAATAAGAAGAAATAGTTGCTAAAGCTTATCAAGCCTCTTCTTCAAGACTAAATGGAAACATGTAAATACTGCCACAAACAAAAGCACATTTAATCACGAATTTAGCTTGATTTATCTGCTAATTAGTACCAATTATACTTTGAGGGGACAGGTGAATGTTGCACTAATACAAAATATTTCAATATAAACCAGTCAGATTTTCAGAAAGAGTCAGTGCTAGGCAAGCTGGAGCTCATGGAGAGGTTCTTATTTATGAGGATTCATTCTTAGAACTGGCTGGCATGCACTTTGTGTAACATGGAGCACAAGACCATATAGCCCAGCAAGGGGTAAATAGAAAGATGAGATGAATCGCTGGAAAACATTAATCAGGGGAGAAAGCTGGCATTGGCATTATGAAGCTGGAACTAGCGTTGCTAAGTTATGTGTAGAATCTTGTAATCAAGGAATTTACTTAAGATTTTGCTTTCAGAAGGAAGTCAATGCAACCCAAAAGTATTTAACGGCTGTCTTTTACATGCTTGCCTTTGGAATTCTAAAATAAAGCAGACAATTCTTGCTGTCCAGTGACACATAACCTTTGATAGTTTCAGTCATGTACAGAAAGACAAAAATCACTAATTAGCAGGCCAAACTGTGATGGGTACTATAGGAAAGAGTCACAAAAGGCATGGTCACACAGAATCAACCAATCAATGAATAAGGTACATTTAAGCTGGGTTTTCACGAAAAGAAGATCTCATAGATTTGGACATGAGAATAAAGTTATAGTTGGTCAATTAATGTGAGGCTATCCATAGAATACTAATGGTAGAAAGCATGAGAGTTTAAGTTGTGTTTGGATATTTTCTTTGGAATGAACTGAAATTTTTTAAGTATTGTACTCTCACTCACATGAGTTTCAATCATGTACAGAGTCGCTAAATTTGGCCCAATGACCACAGACTGTATGACATTAAAGAAAGATAAACAGCAAATCTTTTGTTTGAATGAGTGAGCTCATCTTACAGTGATTTATGTTCTGAGAGGATGACTAATAAAAAGACAGGACATGGACCTAGAAAGATACTTGACAATATGGCACTATCTTCCAGTGAATATCTGTTCAAATCCACATGACTGATAATAACTATAAACACATGGAAAAGAATGGATGGAAATGACTACATTGAAGGAATCAAGGCAAAGCAGAAAAGGGTGAGGAAGTACCCTTTACATAGAATCTGGAGATAAAAGGAAGAAGAAACTCAAGGAGGAAGAAAGTAACAGAAACAACAGTAAGTATACAATATCTGAGGTGTAATGGTGAAGAAAAAAAGAGAATAAAATCAGCTGGAATATAGTGATTAGATGGAAATCTAGAATGAGATAGAATTGAAGACTTGGACAGGAAACAGAATTTTGAGGGAGTTTCCCAAGCCATGTGAACAAGTGTGGGATTTGGTATAAGAGAACTGGGAAGATACTGAATTACTTTAATCACAGTTATAAGATTTGGGGAAGATTATGTGGCTATCTTGAAGTGGGTGGTGGCTGTGCATCATCGCAACATCCTCCTAAGAGAAGTGGGTGGATGAAGTCACCTGCATGTTTAGTTTGGGGCCTGCTGTTGCCAATGATAGAAACATCTGTAATGTCCGGAGAGAGAGAGTCAACTTGAGGCTTTGCTGTCTGGAGCAGGCGGCAGGGATGTCTCCTTGTGGAGTCACAGAAGACTCTCAGGGCACTCTTGAGATTCACTTAATGCCTTGGCTGCAGAACAAGGCTATTGGGAGCACCACACACATTTCAGAAATTGTAGCAGCTTCAGTAATGCCTTCAAAAACTATGGCAGAAAAAAAATTGAGTTTTCACCAGACCAAGTAAGATATTAAATCAGTGGACCTACAAATATGATTCAATGGACTTGCTGGAAATTAGAGTTACAGCTAGAATACTGATGCATCTCATTTCCAGCCCCTAATCCCGCCACAATGCCCAGCTGTATGTGAAACCATAAGGGTTCCAATATACCCATGCCAGTGTTAAAATACTTACCTGCAAAGTAGACCAAAGTATTAAGATGTGACTCTATTATTCACTGATAGATTATCTAAAGAAAGCAAAGTACAAGTTGGAGTTATTGGTGTAAATTATGGATGACCTCCCTAGTTACTGAACCTTTGTCAAACCTTTTATTGCAAGATGATTTGACATCCACCAGCTGATGTCAGTGACATAGGGGGCTTTATGGGAAAGAAGAACACATGATATAAATAAATGCGTGAATTACTGGATGCTGAATAGCTCATGAAGAACAGACTTTTGTGATATATGGTACTCCTCATCTGGAAACACAACAGTTGTAAATGCCACAAATTGACAAATGACTATAAGATATATAGCCATGGCTTAAACACATCCAACTCTTAAACTTCAGCAGGTGGACCCCCCAACTTCAGGTGACAGAGAGCAGCTCATTGTTCACTGCCCAAATTCATCACTTCTCCCTTCATCACAATTCACACTCCAGCATTTCACAAATACTGCAGGTCTGCAGAAAGTATTTATCATTCATTTAATCCTTGGGCATGTTACCTCCTTACCTGGAATACTCCTTTGTGTCTCAGTGACTGGAATCTTATGCTGAAAGATTTAGCCCAAAGTTCCTGACAGGTCTGTGATACGGCTTAAGAATGTTCACAGCTAAGAAGTAACCTGGGTGCCACTGATGCCTACACCAGGGACAAACTTTGAGAACCATGGCTTAATGTTGTAGTTAAATTTTCTGAAAATATTTGTTATATTGAATATTTCCATGAGTTTGACCAGTGAAGTCACCTTGATTTATGTCATAGTTATTCAAGATAGAGGACCTTGAATGTGACTTCAGCTTTCTAAACTTGTTTCCTTATCTGACCAAAAAATGACTGATGTCATAAAAATATTAAAACATGACTATTGCACAATGCTCCATACAACATAAACTCCTACTATTGTGAATGGGAGGCAGAAATACAAGGAAAAAGAAATATAAAAGGGAAGCAGGATGCAGCAGAATAGTAATACTGAATGAGAACCAGCCACACACGTGGAGCCCAGCATTGATTTTAATGAAATACTACACACATTTACTTACTGAAGGATCCCATTTCTTTAACATTGGCAGATAAGAGAGCAATGTTGTATGACAGCCCCTGGGGTGCTGAAGAGAATTTATTTTGAATGTTCTGCATTAATCAAGTGATTCATACATACTAACACTTCTGTGATTGGCTTGTAGAACTGAGTCTGATGAGTTTCCACCAGGGCTTACCACTAAAACCTTCTCATTAGGAGATAATCAACTTTTGATCTGTTTCTAGGCTGCCTTTCAATGCAGTTGTTTCACTCTGTGCTATGATTTAAGCCCTGTTACCATTGGAGAAAACAGTGCTTGTTGCTTTTTTGTTCATTAATCTTGTTATGTAGCTTTGCCACAAAGAGACATACTACTTTAAACTACATTACATTTATATTTGCATTTCACGAATGGCTAGCGATGTGGAGCATTTTTTCACATATTTATTTGCTTCTTTAATTTCGTCCTCTGAGAAGTGTGTATTCATCTCAGATGCCCATTTCTGAACTGGGTCTTTAAATTTGAGGGCCCTGATATATCTTAGTTCTTTATATATTCTAGACAGTAGTTCTCTGTCTGATTGCTTATTAGTTAGGATTTTTTCAAAGTTTGTGGGTTGTCTTTTCATCTGTTGACAATTTCTTTGGACATGCAGAAGATACTCAAGAAGAGTTGATCCAAGTTGTTGATTCTTTCAAATGCTTCCCATGCGAATATATGTTTGTTCATGAACTCTTTACCTACCCCTATGCCTTCAAGAGTTCCTCCTACTTTCTCTTCCAGGAGATTGAGTGTTTCTGTTTTAATGTTTAGATCTTTAATCCATTTTGACTTTAACTTAGTGCATGGTGATAGAGCTGGGTCAAGTTTTTGGCATGTAGAAAGCCATGTTTTCCAGCACCATTTGTTAAAGAGACAGTACAGTTGGGACAGATAACACTGTGCTTCTACATAATCCTATGAGAGGCAAAATTTGCACTAATGGTGGTTGGACAGGATATTATGTCGGCTTCTCGTACTATGATCATCCACTAGTAAAATAATTATTGAATTTTTGATATAATTCAGGTATAAAAAATAAGATAAGTAAACAGCTACACTCAATTTACTGATAGGAGACATCTGCTATAATAATGTCTGTAAGTATAATATCATGTATACACCTTGTACAATACCAAAACAGTATGAAAACACTTTGCAATGTATTAATTTATCAAACCTGTCTTGTTAAGGTGTCTTAAAACTGTCTGATTGATATTTGTACTTCAATAAAATAAAAAAATAAAAAATAAAATAAAATGTAAAGATTCACTATATATTTATCACAGCTCGTGCATATATGTGCATGTGCATACTTAATTGTTGCTTGACATCCAGTCTAAACATCACTGCTGTCTACCATTTTCTTTCCTTATTCTTGACATTAAGCAAGACACTGTTATGTTCAGGTCATTATATATTGTCATATATGTCTAGTTCAGTAATTCTTACCTAATCACATTTCACTAATTATGGCTGTCAGTCCTCTGTTCTTGCTTCCTTAAATCCCATGATGTCAGTCTGCCTCAACCAATCCTAATCCAAATATCCTGGAACAATCTTTTGTGCAAGAAAGACATTTACTCAAAATGAGCACAATTGTAACTCATTTATAGAAAATATTTAACATTAAAGAGAAAATATTTCAATGTTACTTTAAAAAAAAAAAAAAACAACTGCATTACATTTATAAAACAACAGAATCTTTTAACTTAAGCTAATGTGAGCATTCTTTATATCTGGTTAGAAAGTAAATGACTTAGTCAATCTTCAGGTTTGCTGGGAAGTGATACCTTATCCATTGTCTAGCTTCCAGTGCTTCCTAAGTGAAGACAGAATTTTCACAAATAATAGTTAACAATTAGCCTCTTGCTGTATGAAGCCAGGCATTGTGATTAGCACCCAACATTTTTAATTTGACACTTACAAACCTAGGAAGTACTATCTATTACATACCCATATTAAAACCAATGAGACAGGCCAGCTAGGTAACTCAGCAGTCTAAAGTGTCTGCTTAGACAAGTTTAGACAAGTGTGGGGACTTCAGTTTGATCCCTGGTACCACATGCCATTCCAGCCCTGCCCCCAGAACAGGCTGAGCTGGCCACAAAGTAAAATATAATAAAAGTAGATTAGATTAGATTGGATTAGATTAGATTAGATTAGATGATTAGATTAGATTAGATTAAAAAATATAGCCAATGAGATTCCATGTTGTCAAACCTGTTACCTAAGTTTGTCAAGTTTACAAGAGAAAGACTTAGCTCATATGAAAAAATATAAAGTTTGTGTCTAAAATCATGCCTTTTAAAGACTATTGAGCATAGAAATATCTTGTCACCAGTCAGACTACGGATGTTCACTTGATATTCAGGCAGCCAGAAGAAGAGACAGAGAGCTGTTGCTTAGGTGAAACTTTTCCTTTTTGGCTTGGCAACAATTTATCCATTTAGCCTATATTTCAGGGCCTAGCCACTGCATATGCACACCAGTGCTCACCTGTTTATTTTCCTCTAGTTTTCATTAGCAGCCTACATTTATATTAAAATCCACAGTAGTAGTCATGTGTCAGTAATGACCTTGGTTATGTGCTATTTATACTACCCAGCATTGACTATAGCTACAGAAATTATTTAAATTGGAATCTTAAGTTATGTCCCAGTGCTGGGGCTCTGCTAACACAGAACTTACCACCTCCCAAATCCACTTCCCTTCATGGGTTGAACCAAAGTATTGACATCTTATTCTCTCATGTGTCCCTAAGGGAATTAACTGGAAATCTCTCAAATGTGAATTATATCCAAGATGGGGTCAAGAATCTGCATTTTTCCCAAACCCCTGATGAAGCTGATATGTTCTTTGAAGACCAAGTACACAGTTTATAGAAGAGAGGATTTTCCTATCCATGGTGCCAACCCAGGTGCTGCCATCTCATTTCCTAGCCACACTTTCATGTTCTCTCTTGATTTTTAACTTTGATTTGACAAATGTTATTGAATTGCTTCTCATGTAGAAAAAATACAAAATGTTAAACCTAAAAAAATACAAAATGTTAAACTTAAAAACTAAACCATAGACTCCTTAGAATCTGGAGGACATAAGCAGGATAGTATACACACAACCATAGGCTGAGCACAGGATTAACCGATCTCTGCATTCTACTTTAGATTTGTGAGGGTAGATCAACCATTAAGACAGCAAGTAAAAGGTGTGAAGTTGGACCTAGGGAGATCACAGGTCTCAAATGAGCCCTCCTGCCATAAGAATTTTCTACCTATGGGACTAAGTACTAGGAACCTGCTCAGTTGCCAGCATCTTTCAGACTAGAGCATATCATGGATTTTTTCTAGATGTCTGCTAAAAGCCCCTTGTGCTCATCAGTGTGAGGTGATTGGATCATGGGTGTGTGATACTGCATTAAGGGTGCCTGACAATGGGACTGGTCTACTGATTGGTTTAGCTTGGTTCTGAGTGTGGATAATGGGAAGGCCCACCCTGAGGGAGGCTGGCATCAACCAATAGGCTTGCAGCCTGACTGGAACAAAAGAGAAAGCAGAAGGGACTCTCACTGCTTGCTGACTCCTGCCTGCCCTAACCTGGACGGTGTCTCCTCTGGGGTACTTTCTGTCAAGCCACTGTGCTTGAAGCTGGCTGAGTATGGACTGAAAATGACACAAATGCTTAGTTAATAAATCTTTTCTCCTTTAACTTGTGGCTCTTAGATGTTACGCTCCATCAATGAGAAAGTAACCAAGACCTAAGATTTCCTAGATTTCTCAACTTGGGAAAATATGTCCCTCAGGCAGTATTTGAAAATCTCCTAAAATATTTTTGGTTGTGGGACTCCTACAAATATCTAATTGGGAGAAACCCTTAATACACATTACAGGCTCCTCTTCTACCACCCTCCTACACCCTCATTTCTATCAAAGTATTTATAATTTGAATAAAATCCCTGGAGTGCAGGTGTTGCAATCCTTGATTAATACATCCAAAACTTCTTGGGTGGCAAGCAAGGCTATGTGCAGTTCGGTCATCAATGCTCATTCGAAGTGATTTCTACAGAGCACAGAGAAGTGCTCTCAACTGTGGATTAGCAGGCAATTTGACAATTTGAAGCTTTATCTTGGCTGCTAGGAGCTAGTTTTGCTAAAATTTAGAAAATAATTTCTTGATATTCTACTCAGAGGAAAAAGTAAAAGCTAGCTAAGTCATGGGACAGAGGGAAGTGTGATAGGGGAAAATACATCTAAGTGAAATCTGAAAGAATAAGAGCACCTCCATGAGTAGAAGGTGACGAGACCAGAAAGGACTTATTTAAGAGGGCAAGAGAAGACTTCATATGATTTGAATGAGAGACAGATGAGATATAAAATGGGAAGGTATTGAAGGACAAATCAGAAAGCTCTTAATTTCCTAAAAAAGTGTCTTTAAGTTTTATCCTCAGGCTAACAGGAAGCAAACGGACACTTCCAGGTTATCCGGACTTCCTCTGCAAACTCACCTAGAAATATAACATCATTCCTCAAGATGTATCTCTTCCACTCATCACCAATTCCTTCTTCCAGGATTAACAGTCTTCCCTAGAGCCTCAGCCCAATACAAATCCCCACTGTCATTCCACAAAGATTGAGTTATCCGCTTAGATTTAAAGGTGTGTGTGTGTGTGTGTGTGTGTGTGTGTGTGTGTGTGTGTGAGCGTGCGCGTGCGCATGCGCATGCACCTTGACTCCTTGAGGATCCGTTCTCAGTTTATCTAATATTTCTTTGTGCCTATTTGCATACCTGCTTGAGCATTATCCCTTTCGATTCAGGCTAAATCCCCTCTCTCCATTCCATTTCCTGGAGCATTGCTAGCTGCAAACTTTGCAGTGTTTCACCCAATAACTGAATTATGGCCAGCCAGTTCACCAGCCTTTCCTAAGGGGACCACTTGTTCTGAGTTGGCTCATACTGAGAGCACTCTGAAAAGTGGCCTTTTCAATTTTAATAGTAGAAAAATTCAGGGAAAGCCATGATGTGTAGCTCACCATACCGTCTCCCTACAATTTACAATAAGTCAAGCCCAGGCTGTTTTGAGAACAGGACTCGTTCCAATTTATTTTTGCTTCCAATTTATCTTTTCCTGAAAAATTTTAGTACCAGCTAGTTTGAGCTTGTAAATAGCTTTTAATCATCTTCTTCCCCTAGTTCTGGCCTCATTTGTGTTTCCCATCCTAGTGGTGCTCCCAGGCACAGGTATAATTAATTAAGCACAGAATCAAGGTGAGGATAATCAAAAACAGCTTTAAATCCAGCCTGGGGAAATCAGTTGTCAGTGGTTCAGAAAGATATGCAGCAGTGTGAAGATCATGATAATGTTTCCTTAAAATGCCATTTCCAGAATAGTATTTTCCTTTATTTTTATTTTATTTAGAAATAATGTATACATTCCAGCATCACTTTCAGCCTTGTTATCTTGTTCCAGTGCCTACAGCTATTTGTACTCCAACTGGTCCATTATTCCTAAACTTTGTTTACCTATTTCTGTTTCACGTGAGTAAGCCTCAGGCAGATTCAGTCTCCTACCTGCATCCCCTGCCTTGTTTTCTGCCATTTCTGGGGCTTTTGGACCAGAAGCTGTGAGAAGGAAAGCACTTAGGTATAAAAATGCATAAGATGAAAAGCTCGCTATAGCTTTGTAATGGTTAGAAGATATTTTTGCTGACATCTGAAATGTGCTGAAGTAACAAATTTCAAAAACTCTGTTCCATGCCTGGCCTATTCACCCACCAGATATCTTTTCTCTAGACTGTGTCCTTTGAAGCACACAGCTTTAGGTGTAGGTGGAAAATGGAATCCTATTATAATGTGTGAAAGTGGCTGGTACTTTGGCTAGCACATGAGAAGCAGATGTTATCCATGAGAATTGATGGCATCCCAGGGCCCATCACAATCTGGCCACAATCTATCTCTCCAGATGCACCCTCCCTTTGTTTATGCTTAGCCAAAACAGAAATGATTCTCCAAAACCCATTGTGCCTTTTTCATGCCTCTATTCCCCATGGCATTAACTATTGTTGTATCCGAAAATACATACCACATCTCCCTTTCACCTTCCTTGCTTCCTAAATGCCTATTGGTTTTCTGAGATCTTGTTTAAAAGTTATCTGGAAGCATGCAATGATCATTTGTTTGTTCCTCTTTGTTTCCTCAGCATGTTGCTCACGACTGGTATATCAGTCCCAGACTCTAAGGTCTGTAGACTGTGCCAACTGGAAGGGCCTAGAGAGATGCTGTGGCAATAAAATGGAGTTTTACCATGAGCAAGGTGGAGCTGGATGTGAAAGGGGGAGAATTACTGTGTTGGGACCGGCATTTGGCTCACTTTCTAAGACTTTTCACAAGATACTATTCAGTTGCCCTTTTTATCTTGTGTTGGCTGTGGTGGCCTTCATGTTTGCCTCTACAGCATTCTTTCCCACACTTCCTGTACCTACAGTAAGACCCTGCTTTGCCACAGCAGAGGTGTGTCCTGGAGGGCTTGACAAATCATAAACATTTTGTTTTTGACAAACAAGAATTGGCCTATGGTGGGCACATGGCAAGAGCCAACCATTAGGGTCCTTTCCTGGGACAGATATCAAAAACAGTGGGTAAAACCACCAAAGAAGCTGGTTCACGTTGTGGGGGAAATAAGTCACAGATGTAAGCCAACTCATAATACTGGAATGGAGGCCTGTTGCCATGGTAACCCTGATAGGCAGCAGCCAGCAGACAAGGAGTCAATTCATTTCTATCAACTTCAACCTTTCCATCGCTCTGTAGTGCCCCCTGTGGTAGTTGGCAGTTGGAAAAGAGAGCATTTAACTTGCAGAGACCTACTCAGCACTGGTACAGAGTGACTAGAATGGAAGAGTGGCATGGAGTTGACATGTAATAACTTCTACAAAGAAAAACAGGCAAATAGGCATAAGCACTTTCCTGCTATTTTTCTAGGGGGTGGCTAAGGAAAGTTGTAGGTGCTCTAGTATCTCTGTATATAGGAACATAGAAGAAATTGGCCATAAAGTGACCTGGGAATGAGCCAGTCAGAACAGACTTTCAGGCTACAAGGATGGAGTTATCCTTGCATTCAATTTACAAGTCCTTTCTGTCTTTCCTTTGCTAGAAAAGTCAAACTGTGATCTGATTATTGGGGAAAATCAGATAATAGCATCAAAGGAGCTAGCAAGCGATACAGCATTTCTTATTGTTTCATTTAATCTCTGTACTTTGAAAACAATTTATTTATCTATTAAGCCTTTTTTTATCTTATTACCAGTACATCTGTATCCATTTCCCCTATCAGCTATGAATATCTTGATGAGAGATAAGTTTATCTGATTCAGTTTTGCAGTAGGTTCAGTGGCTATCTTTGGTATATTCATTCAATAAATATTTGCTAAGTAATTTTTTTTGTGCCATATCTAGAACTACAAGAAAAACATATGATGATGTTAATTGCTCTCCTCTGGATATCATGTAAGGGTTGATGATAAAGACACCAAATAAACGTGACCTGGCTAAGAGGACATAATGGCATTCTGTCAGGAGAAGTACAGAGTACAATGCAAACGCAATGTGGGGCCCCTGCCACAGCATGAATCAAGAAGAGTAGAGAGGAATTCATATTAGAAATTGGAAGGGCTTTCATCATACTGAATCAGGGGAACAAAGAAGCAGGAATAACTGATACCTTTTGGATTTCAAATTTGACTCCCTTCAGAATAACCTGAAAGCCTATTTTTTTTTAAGATTATGTTACTTAGTATATTAACTACTTTTATTCTCTACTACTATTTATTTTATTATTTTATTATGAAATTTATATTTTTATAGGACAAAGAAAAGTATTTTTTTAATATTATCTTTATGAGTATTTGCTCAAATTCCATTAAAATACAAAGTAAAATGGGTGGTCTTGAGATTTTATAAGAATCGATGGTGCTCATTATTGTTGCCATTCACCAACCCCCTTTGTCAAGCTCATGGCAAAATGATTCTCCCTGGGTCACACAAATGTTCTCTCCAGTGACTTCAAAGTGCTAGGGACTCTACAACACAGCATTCAATTGCCAGAAAATGATGTAAATTAGGCATGGGACCCTCCAGAGCTCACTCATCTCAGGCATAGAAGACAACAACATCAGAGATGATGGCTTCTCTATCAAGTTAATTGGCTATGATATGGTCAGAACTGTGAGTAAAAACAAATATTTGCTATTTTAACTGCTGTGTTACTTGTTATTGAAGACATCAATATTAAACCCAGAAATATGTCTCATTTTGAATTCTTGGCCCTTATTATCTGTATTTGTCATTTCAAATATGATGGTATTCCTTTTGCTTTTATCTTCTGATGCATGTGATATATGTCTTCAGTTAGAAAGTGAGTTTCTTCAGGCAAGAACTGACCATGAGCAAGTTACATATTTTCCCTATGTTGCATAATTTTAATCCTTTCAAGGGGAACAATAAAACTTCTCACAAGTTTCCAAGACAGTAAAGATGGACATACAAGTATACAATTATAGAACTTAAAAAGACAACCATAATTTATGGTTGACTTACATTCCCTTCATTTTTCTA
The DNA here is from genome assembly GCA_004027165.1 of Ctenomys sociabilis. Lineage (NCBI taxonomy): Eukaryota > Metazoa > Chordata > Mammalia > Rodentia > Ctenomyidae > Ctenomys > Ctenomys sociabilis. The sequence goes on along the minus strand of PVKA01024532.1, from coordinate 13,193 downwards.
ATACTCACAGAATTTAGCACGTTGCTAGCCCAAAACTTCTAACTTGAATGCCTACTCCATGCTAAGTCTCAGCTGAACTGCTATTTTAATCCTTATTAAGGAAATATTATTACATGTCAATTCATCCCCATTTCACAGCTGCGAATACTGAAGCTCAGTGGGATGGCATAGAGTAAATAATTTGTTCAACTGGCAAGTATTTAAATTGCTTGCAACTCTACAGTCTCTAACCTCTTTCCTATGAAATATGATGTTTTTTCTTTGCTAATTTAGCTTAGTTATGCATTTATAATTTAATAGTTAATTATTGTATAATAATCAATAGTGGCTCCTGCACTCCCCTAAGCTGGTTAGATCTCTGTGGATTGAGACCAGGTCAGTCCCTGGGTGAGTCCTTCTGCCGAATTCTCAGGAGCCATTCTGCCTGGCTCTCTCACTCTCTCCTGGAAACTCCACATCACCCATCCACTCCAAGCTCAGGCCCAGTGAGTGTGGGGGTGAGCTTCTGTTCTCCATTGTGCCCCCTGGAATAGGGACACAACAGAGGGGCACCACAGGTTCACTTCCAAGGGCTGCAACAGGAAGGAGCTGAACACAACAGCTAGAACTAAGCCAAGCACAACTTGATAAACTCAAACTTAATAGATCTGCACCCAGATTTCAGTAGATGCTAAGGTTATAACTGCACCAATGCTCTACACCAAATGTCAGATGTCAGTGCTGTATGAAATGATAAAGAGAAGGAGAAAAATGCAATATCAGGCCTCAAGCCTACCCAGAACAAGTGCAGAGGATACTAGCTCAGCTGAAATGTGTGAATTAATAGTGCTGGAAATAAACAGAAGAAAGATACAGGAACTCAGAGCACAGTTAATTTCTGGAAAAAAAGAAATCTCTGAATTCATAGCATCTGAAGTAAGACTCAAATGAAATACAGAACTATATGGAGGAAACCCAAACTGGAAAAAAAAAAATAACTGCTGTAAAAGAATTAATACCTGCTTCTAAAGAAGACATTAATAAAAAATTGATATTAAAAAGGTGATGGATTCCTTAAATGAGCAATACAGGAAAGCAATATATCACATGAAGCAAGGTCAAAGAGATACATAGGAATTTAAAATCTCAACCACAAGCCTTCAAAATGGTTTGAGTGAAAGTGAAGACAGAATTTCAGGTCTTGAAGATGGTGGTGCAGCTAGTGAAAGGTAAGAAAAGATCTCTTAAAAACAACTAGGATGCAGGAAAAAATAATTCATCAAGTGCAAGACAATGCAAAGATGGACAATGTGAGACAAATAGACATCAATGAGAAAGAAGACGGTAATGACAAATGAGATAAAAAGAATATGGGCAGAAGTTATAGCAGAAAACTTCCAAAATATGAAGAAACAATCTGACATTCAGGTAACGGAAGCACACAAAATGCCAAATAACTTCAACCCAATTAAAAACACAACAATACATAAAATAGTCAAGATTCCAGCAATCCAGCAGAAGGATAATATACTGAAAGCTGCTAGAGAAAAGAAGCAGATCACATTCAAAGGAAAACCCATCAGAATTACAGTCAACTTCTCTACACAAACCATGAAGGCAAAAAGAGTATGGAGCAGAGTATTTAAAATCCTCTATAAAAAATATTCCAGCCCAGACTACTGTACCCTGCCAAAACACTCTTTCAAGTTTGATGGAGAAGTGAAATACTTCCATGACAAAGAACAACTAAAGAATTTTATAATGACAAAGCCAACACTACATAGACTACTAAAAGATGTTCTAGAGAGGGACCAAAATGATCAGAGCTCCACAAACAAGAACAGAAATAAAGATGGCTGCTATAAACTGGTCAGGGGAATAAAATCAGGAGGAAGAGGTAGGACTCATAAATACCTATGCACCAAACACAGGAGCACCCAGCTATATAAGACAAATTTTAATGGACATGAAAAAATCTAATATCCAAGACCACAATCTCAGCAGGAGACCTTAAAACCCCCTTAACCCAAAAAGATAGGTCAACCCCACAAAAAGTTAGCAAAGAAGTAGCAGAACTGAACCAGAGCTTGGAACAAACGGGCTTCTTGGACATATAAAAAGTATTCCACCCAACCACAGCTAAATATGCATTTTTCTCATCTGCACATGGGTCATTTTCTAAAATAGACCACATACTAGTCAATAGCTCATGCTTAAGTATACTCAAGAAAACAGAAATTATCCCATGCTTATTATTCTACCACAGTGCAATGAAACTGGAAATAAATGACAAAAGAAACCAGAAAAAAAATGCTAAATTCATAGAGATTAAACAACAGCCATTCAACAAGCAATGGGACACAGATGAATTAAACAAGAAATTCAACAATATCTATAATTCAATGAAAATACAAGCACAAATTATCAGAATTTATGGGATGTGATGAAGGCAGCTCTCAGAGGGAAATTCATAGCTCTGAACTCACACGTTAGGAAAACAGAATGGGAACAAATAATCACCATAATGTTGCACCTCTGACATCTAGAAAAGGAAGAGCCAACGAAACCCAGAGCCCAAAGATGGGAATAAATCATAAAGAGTAGAGCAGAAATTAATTCACTGGAGATAAAGAAAACAGTTCAAACAATTAATGAAAAAAGCTCATTCTTTGAGAGACTAAGTAAAATCTATAAGTCCCTAGCTATCCTTATCAAAAAGAGGAAAGAAAAAAATTCAAATACAAGTAATAAGGAATGAAAAGGGTATAATCACCACAGACCTAGAGGAAATTCAGAAGATTATCAATAGCTATGAGAATCTTTATGCTCACAGAATAGAAGACACAGACAAAAAAGACAGATTCCTGAAACGTTACAAATTACCAAAACTGAATCAACAAGATATAACAACTGTCAATAACCCAATAACAGCTAATGAAATACGCAAAGTAATAAAATGCCTGATGACAAAGAAAAGTTCAGATCTGCTGGATTCAAAGCTGAATTCTACAAGAAATTCAGAGAAGATATAATCCCTATGCTACTCAAACTCTTCAATGAAATTGAAAAGGAAACAATTCTCAAAATTTCATTCCTGGAAGCAAGTATTATACTGATACCAAAACCAGGGAAAGACACAACAAAAAAAGGGAACTAGAGGCCAATCTCCCTCATGAATATAGATACAAAAATCCTCAATGCAATCCTAACAAATACAATACAACAAATCATCAAGAAGATCATATACCATGACCAGGTAGGATTCATCCCAGGGATGCATGGATGGTTCAATATTGGAAAATCTATAAATGTAATATACTATATTGATAGACTGATATCTAAAAACCACATGATCATCTCAATTGATGCAGAAAAGGCTTTTGAGAAAGTCTAACACTCATTCATTTTCAAAGTTCTACAGAAAATTCGAATAGACGGCCTCTACTTTAATTAAACAAAACCCATCTATGACAACCCAATGGCTGATATAATTCTAAATGGGGAAAAACTGAAATCTTTTACCCTCAGACCTGGTATAAGACAAGAATGTCCTCTTTCATCCCTCCTATTCAATATAGCTCTGGATAAATTAGCTAGAGCCATTAGACACGAGGGAGGAAAAAGGAATAAGAATAGGAAAAGGAGAAGTTAAATTATCATTATTTTCAGAGGACATGATACTTTAATTGAAAGACCGAAAACACTCCACCAATCAGCTACTAGAATTGATACACAAATTCAGTAGCATAGCAGGATACAAAGTCAATACCCAAATGCCAGTGGCATTCCTCTACACAGGTAATAAATACACTGAGAAGGAAATAATAAAAACAATACATTTTACAATAGCACCGAAGAAAAGGAAATACCTTGGAAATAATCTAACAAAAGAAGTCAAGCATCTTTTCATGGAAAATTACAGCACTCTGAAAAAAAGATAGTGGGGATTGCAGAAACTGGAAAGATATTCCCTGCTGATGGGTAGGAAGAACCAACATCGTGAAGATGGCCATACTCCCTAAATAGTTGTACAGATTTAATGCAATCCCTATCAAACTGCCACCAATTTGTCTCCCAGACCTAGAGATATCATTCCTAAAATTTATTTGGAACAAGAAAATACCCAGAAAAGCAAAAGTTATCCTGGCCAACAAAGAGAAGATAGGAGGCATTACAATTCCTTATGTGAAATTATACTACAAATCTACCATGATAAAATCAACATGGTATTGGCAAAGAAATAGACCTGAGGATCAATGGGATAGATCAGAAGATGAAGAGGCCTCTACACACACACTCAGCCACCCTATGTTTGAAAAATGTGTCAACATGCTCACTAGAAGAAAGATAGCCTCTTTAACAAATGTTGCTGGAAAATCTGGCTCTCTACCCGCCGAAAACTATAACATAACCCAGGACTATCATTATGCAGTAAGTTAAAGTCAAAATTGATTAAAGATGTAAACATTAAAATAGAAACATTAAATCTGCTGGAAGAGAAAGTAGGAGGAACTCTTGAAATCATAGGGGTAGGCAAAGGGTTCATGAACAAAAATCAAATTGTGTAATACTTGAAAGAATTAACAACTGGTATCAACTCATTGAGTTTTTGCACATCAAAAGAAATTACCAATAAAGTGAAAAGAAACCACATATTTTGAAAAATATATTAACTAATAAACACCCAGACAAATGTCTGCCCTCTGGAATTTATCAAGAACCAAAAAACATTAGGGCCCTTAAATTTAAAGACCCAATCCAGAAATGGACATCCAAGATGAACACACACTTCTCAGAGGACGAGATTAAGGAAGTGAATAAATATATGAAAAAATTCTCCACATCACTAGTCATCCGTGAAATGCAAATTAAAACAGAACTGAGATACCATCTCATCCCAGAAAGAATGGCTGTCATAAACAAATCAACAAACAACAAATGCTGGAGAGGTTGTGGGGAAAACGGAACCCTTCTCCATTGCTGGTGGCAGTATAACCTGTGCAACCATTATGGAAATCAGTGTGGAGATTCCGTAAAAAACTAGGACTGGTAATCCCATTCAAACCAGCTATCCCCCTACTGACAATTTGCCCAGAGGAACGGAAAACATCATACCATTGTGATATATGTGTATCTATGTTTATAGCTGCATGATTTGTGATATCCAAATATTGGAAACAATCAAGATGCCCGTCACATGTGGAATTTTTGAAAAAGATATGGTATCTTTATACAATGGAGTATTACTCAGCTATAAAGAATTATAAACTTGAAGCCTTCATATTTAATTGGATGCCACTTGAAGATGTACTTATAAATAAACAGACCCACATGTATAAATATCATGTAGTCTCCCTAGTATAACTACTCAAAAGAAGAAATCCAAATAGAAGGGCATAGCACAATTAAAAGGAAAGCGAGAACTTGAGGATTGGACAAGGAGGAGAGGGGAAGGAGAAAAGCTGGGAAATATGACAAGGCAATGCAGTACACTTACATGCACAAGATGGATGAAGCAATGGTCCTGAGAAACATCAGCAGGTTTTTGAAACTAGCAGTTAATTTGTGGGATTCTCACCCTGACTAACTATACATGGTGATACCTGTGAACCAAGCAACTGCAATGGGTAACAGAAGACTCACACTTGGATTGCCTGTCATTCTAGCCTTCTAAATACACACTTTTTGTCATGACATACCAATTATCACCATACAGTCTCTCAAGCAAAAATTTGTTTGCTGTTTTTTTTTAAAGTGGGTAATAAATGAAAACAAAAAAAGACATTAGAAAAGAAACATGTCACAGGACTGTCCTGCTACAATGCTGTATGTGGTTAGATTTCTAAATTTTTATGTAAAAACATGCAATTATTTATTCCTATTCTTTAAAAATTTTTCACTTTTGCAATTTTTGTCTCCATAATCTGTAGGGACTTAAAGTTTAACATGTCAATAGTTGATGGAAAACACCTGTTCCATGTTATGCCTAAGATGCCCAATATTCAGACAGATAGTGAAGTTACACCCAACTGCGTATGTTGTAGGGCAATAATAAGCTACTTTTCTAGCAACCTAAGTTTGCAGACCAAAAATTGGAGAAATAGAAGGGTCACAAGGTCATCCAATATTTTGGCCCTAGCCTTTCAAGGTCAGTGAAGACTCAGGACATAGGAGAACCTGTACTGTAACATCATGGAACTCAGTTGTGTCCCAAATTTCCTGATCAAGGAGATTATGGGGCCACAGAGCAACATGATCGATGACATAGACTCAGTGCCTAAAGAGAGTCACATGGAGAGAAAACATTCTCTCGGTCTTTCACAGAGAGCAAACTCATCAAGCAATGACCATGACTCATCCACATGGCTGACACTGACAAAAGGTCTGCAAACTGTGGTACAAGGTTACAGAATAAATCCTGAGGGGACTTGACTGACCTTATCATACACAAAAGATACATTTCTTGTTATACAGGTCTTACTTTATCTTGGTCTGAACCATCCAGCAGAGAAGTATAAAAATGAGATATATAAAGTGAAACCATACTAATATCCTGAGCTGTGAAAGACTCAAGTCAAAAACTTCAGTGGATAAGCCACTACTATTGTGGACTGCTGGACGATGTTGGGTTGTTTCGCTGAATTCATGCACCTAGTATTTAGATGCTAATGGAATATCCATATCTGATAGGACTAAACCAAAAAAGGGGATACATGAAGGTCCATTCTGTATCTCTATATACAGTATAATTAGGATAGATAGACACTTAAAATCAATAAGAAGAAAGATTTGTTCTAATAGTGTTTGGACAGGATATCCTGTCTGTATCTTGTAATATGGATAACCACTAAGAAGATAACAATGTACAAGGTATTAATTATTGAAACTGTTCTATTAATCAGCTTTGAAAGTGTCTTATTGATATTTGTTTCTCAATAAAATAAAATAAAAAACAAAAAAGAAGAAAGAAAGAAAGAAAGAAAAAACAAAAGAAAGAAAGAAGAAAGAAAGAAAGAAAGAAAGAAAGAAAGAAAGAAAGAAAGAAAGAAAGAAAGAAAGAAAGAAAGAAAGAAAGAAAGGAAGAAAGGAAGGAAGGAAGGAAGAAAGGAAGAAAGAAAGAAAGAGAAAAGGAAGAGTGATACTGGATTTTGAAAAAGTATATTCTAATCATGCTTGTGCTTGAGAAAATTATGATTTTTTCTAATCTTGCTTGGAAAAGATGTGTATCAGAAGGATTTAGATGGCATTTTATAGATCAAGTTAGATAATTAAGGTGCAATTAGAAAACATTATTGTATTAGTCAATCCACCATTTACAACTATTAATGTCTTTCTTTGTTGTTGCCAAAGAAAAAATATATTTTCTAGTGTATAACACCTTGGTTCTGGAACATAATTTTCTCCACAACTCTAGTCTCAAACCAAAATGGAATAGAACCAAATCAAATTCAATGTTTAGGTTCAATGGTTTTAAATAGTTTATAGATAAGTTGATGCAAATTAAGGCTATAATCCTAAATGAAATAAATCAGACCCACATGTATAAATATCATATTTTCTCCCTAGTGTGAGAACCTGAAAAAACAAATAAAATTCAAAAAGTGTAATAGGTACACTTATAATCCCACATATAATGGGAAGAATCTGAACTAAAGGATTAAGCAACAGAGATGAGAGAAAGGAGAAAAAAATATGGAAAATGGAAGGGGAAAAATCATGCAAATATATATCCACAATGGCTGAGATGAATGTACTCATGATTTCCATCAGTTTTTGAAAATAGTTAGTGTTTAGAATTTTCACCTTGACTAAGTCTGTGTGCTGATAACTGTGATCTGAGCAACTACATTGAGGACAGCAACATATAATACAAAACCCATAGTTAAATGTCTCTCATCTTGGTCTTCTACATGTGTAATATTTCTAATGTCTTATCAATTGCTATACTATCTTTAAAATAATTATTTTTTAAAAAGACAAGAAAAAACTAAGATTTCTTGAAAGCAAGTGTTTTTATTTATTGTTATTATTATTTGCAATTTAGGGAAGGGGCTGCAGGGGGTTCAGGGTCTCACTATTAAATCAGACTCGTTAGTGATCCACTTGTTTACAGCCGCCCAAGAGCTGGGATTGCAGGTGCGTGCCACCATGCCCAGTCTCAATCTCAGCGCGTGCTCCCCTGGGAGTGGGGGAGGGGCCTGGGCCAGCATGGCAGGCCTGAACCTGCTTGCAAGTGCTTTATTCTGCTGAGTGATTTGGCCGGCCTGAAATCAAGTGTTGATATTCAATTATTTGTCCAGTGTTGCATAAATGTATCTGTTAATCTGAGCAACAGATCTGACATTAAAAATAGATGATATAACAACCGTTGTTCAGTTATTCCTGTTTTGAAAATCTGTAACATATGCCTGTTTCTGTCTTTTTTTATATTTGTTTTTGCTTCTGTTTTGTATTCTTCAAAATAAAATAAAATTGAACTAAAAACCAAAAGAATCAATGGTGTTTCAGAAAATCCAGTATCATTAATCTACCTATTTACTTACCTACCTCTGTACTATGCCATTTCTAAGAAATTGTTAAATGTAACATTCATCATTAATTTAATGTTTAAATTTCATCTTAACCTCAGAAACTTAAGGTGAAAGAAGAACAGGGGGGTTAAAATTGTTGAAATATCTTAATGCAAATAAGGAATGTGAATCATTGTGGCAAAATGACACTTTCTGAGATTTTAATGCTTTAAATTCTCAAAACAAATATTGGATTCCATGCATACCAGAGAGAAACTTTAGACTTAAGAGTAACTGAGTTGCTTCCCAACTAGTGCCAACAGGCTTTGTATCTTAGGTAGAGTCAATGCCTATCTGTTTGGAGTTGAGGCTTCAGAGTCACCAGTCAATGTTTGAAAACACCTCTGATCTGCCTTTATTTATTTTTCTATTATATAGACAAGATACCTTGTCTGCATCTTGTCCTCTGAATAACTACTACAAAGACAATATACAATGTATTAATTATTGCAGTCGTCCTACTCTCCTAATCTGTCTTTAGATTAAGCCAATTGTGAGACAATTCTCATGACCAGGTGATTTAGTGTGCTAACTACATCAGTGTGAGAAGGCCACGAAAATGTCAAGGCAGAACAAAAGAAGAGGTGTTTCTTCCTCTTCTTGTCAGGCCCCAACAGCTTTGCCAGGCTGGGTGATATCTCTCTAGGAGGTGGCTACAGCCTTGAAAGATACAATATAGGTTAGTTGAGGTCTGCTGGAAACCAGTCTCCTAGCATCACAAGATAAGAAATTGGCACACAACTAGGAAATTGAAACTAGAGTATAGAGCACCAGGGAACTAAAAATATGAAAGACTGCAGATGCCCTCAAACTGATTATGTTGAGAGGAATTAGCAACAGGAAGGTGAAGAATTTATCTCAATTCTACCAATAGCTAGTAACAATACCATCTGCATTATCCATGACTATTAATCACTGAGCAAGAGGAAGCTCTGTAGCTGATCCTAGGCATCTGGATTGAGTTTCAAGCAATGGTATCTAACTCTACTCTGTTTAATCATTTTGGATTTCTAGAAACTGACTAATGTACAGTTAGTCAATACTAGACCTAGTACAAGGTTCTATTTTGGACATTTTTGTTTGTGTTTTTATTTCACGGTACTAGTGTTTGTAGCACATAGTGATTGCATTCACTGTGGGGGTTGGCACATGGGCATAACACGTCTTAATTCTTTCATTTCAGCTTCCCCTCCCCTTCTGCCTCCTCCCTGTCTCTTAACTCCTTTTCATTTAAGAAGGATCTAGTTCCCTGTTTTAGTATCTGTCATTTATTTTCCAGTTTATTTATACTTTAAAATTTTTATATACTGAGAGCCATGCAATATTTAAGCTTGTGTGTCCGATTTACTTCGCTTAGCATTTTATTTTTAACTGGTTATATGGATTAAAATTGCTTTTATATGGTTGGGACTTCTCAGTGGACACCATGTTGTGCTATCGGTGATATTTTGACAGAGCAATGTGGAACACATTGCTGTCTAGTACTTATTAAAAGCTCTGCTGTGGGATGTACCCAAGATTATCCTGAAGGACATGTCATCTTCATGCCCTGCCAAATAGGTTGAAATATACCCCAGACTCAGTTCAATCACATGAAGCCTGCTGAAAAGATCCAGTGGTTTCTTAGGGGACTGTTTTTACTGCCATGCTCCTTGGCTGGATTGTCTTGGTGGGAGATCATTAGAGAATATTGAGGATTGCTGGAAGAAACAGCTCACCGTGCTCATGATGAAGTCCACTGAGGGAACTGTCTATCACAGTAATCATCTCAACACACACTGTGCTCTCCTCCAGGGTCTTGAGGAGAGATTCCTAACTGCTTCCAGCAGTAAGAATAGAACAAATGTCTTCACAGCTTATAATCACCATGAAGTATGGAAGAGACAGGGACTTAAAATTTGCCTTTTGGCTGACAACTCTTTGAAAATAATTTTGGAAACACAAGTATTTGTAATACAGACATTAAATATGATACTTGCCATGCTTGGATCCTGTCTTGTCTCTCATTATTTTTCCTAGTTCTACCTTATTACAGCTTGTTCTGTATTATGCCAGTTACCTTAAATCCATTTTATAACCAATTTGAGATCCCAAAACAGACATCATGTTGTGATATTGGTGATGTTCTGACAAAATCTGTCCCTTCATCTTTACAGTGTTGTCTTTACAGTTGTTCTATATGAATAAAAAAGGGTTAGGTATAGGACTAAATGAGACATGTGTATAGCTAGGCCAAAATAGAAATAAACTGAACAGGAGGAATAAATAACTGAGATGAGGGAAAGGAAAGCATAAAAAAGAAGGGTGGGAGACATGTAAGTATAAACACAGAATAGTAGAGATGATTGTACTGTTGATTTCTGTTGGATTTTTTGAAGATTGCAGTTAATGATTAAAATTTTTACTTTGACCAACTCCTTTATGCTAATATCAGTAATATGAACAATTTCTTCAGAGACCACAATGTGCAATATAACAAGCATAAATGTGCATCATCTCTAATGTCTCATCTATTATTTTTATACCCTTTAAAATTAATTTTAAAAACAAAAAGTAAAACAGATGAAAAAATTAAGGTTTAGTGAAAGGAAAAGTCAATGTTTAATTGCTTGATCAGTCTTGCATGCATAGATCTCACAATCTGAGCAACAAGTCTGAAGATAACCATATATAATATAATAGCCATTGTTAATTTTTAATTCTTGTTTTGAAATTTATTACATTTTTATTGTTCTATGTTGCTTTTTGTTACTTGCTTTTTTCTCTCTTAAAAAGGACTAAATGAGATCATGTATTTAACTAACTTCCTTTTTTATATTAACTTTATTGAGAAAGAAATAGCATTGAGACAGTCTCAAAATAGGTTAGTAGGACATTGCAATAATTAATACATTGCAATACTGTTGTCTTCATAGTATTCGTAGTACAAGATACAGACATGATATCTTGTCTAAAACTATTAGTACAAATATTTCTTCTCAGTGAACAGAAAGTAGCTGCATATCTATCCTATTATATATATTTCCATTACAAAATGGTCCTTCATTTATAGCTCCCTTTTCTATTTAGTTTTGTCAGAGATGGTTATTTCATTGCAATTCAAATACTGTAGGTGTATTAATTCAGCAAAGTAATACAATATAGTTCAGTGGTCCATAATAGTAGTGGGTTATCTTCATGGTTGGCAATTTCAGACGTTGTTGACTTGAGTCTTTTACAGCTCAGCATATTAATATGGCTATACCTCATTTTTACACTTTTCTGCTGGATAGTCAAGATCAAGATAAAGCAAGACCTATGTAACAAAAAATGTAACTTCTGTGTCTGACAAGATCTGTCAAATCCCCTCAGGATTTACCCTGAAACCTTGTACCGCAGTTTGTATATCTTTTGTCAGTGTCAGCCTTGTGGATGTGTCACAGCCATTGCTTGACCAATTTGCTCTTTGTGAAAGCCTGAGAGAATATTTTCTCTCTATGTAACTCACCTTAGGCACACTCTACATCATTGATTATTTTCCTCTGTGGCCCCATTATCTCCTTGAACAGAAAATTTGGGACACCACTGAGTACAAGATGACATCCTAATTTATAGCCTTTGTCTATCACTTGGATAAATAAATATGTTATTGGGGCTTATCTTTGCTTTTGATATACAATGAGATAAAGAGGACAAAATAGAAAACTTGAAATAAAACACAGTAAGTTTTTTGAAAATTCCGACAGTTTAGAATAAAAAGACTCCAAAAAATTAAAAGTTAAGTATGTCTTATGTCATATACTGGATTTTAGTCCAAATAACTAATTTTGTGAATACAGAATGAAAAAAAAAACTATTTAACCAGAATTTGTATGGAAAATGTCAAAGGAAGTAGGTTATTAGGATTTTACATGAAACAAATTAATGCTAAAGCTAATTACTAATTTGAAGCTAATGAAAACTAAAGCATGAGTGACAGAAAAAGCAATCCCTACACCAGTTCATGACCTCAGAGTATATGTAGCTTTGCTTAATCCACATCTGCAAAACTGACCTTGATCAACATGTTTTAAGAAAATCATGAACCATATGAAATGGGAGAAAATAGTAATACCTATGGTAAAAATTCTGAGAGCATGCCATGTTGGAAGTTACTGGAAGCATCACATCACAATACAGCAAATTGATCATGGATTTGATTCATACCTGAGTTCAAATATGTATTATAACCTGCTAAAATCTAGTTAACTCCATTTTTAAAAATTTTATTTTATTGTATTTTGGAGAGTAAAAATAAAAGCAAGAAAAAAATCAGAAACAAACACAGAAACAGGGTAACATGCAATGATTGCTATGTTACAGATCATGAAAACAAGAATAGCTGATTAACATGGTTGACAAATTATCTATTTTTATTGTCGAATCTGTTGCTCAGATTCATTTATTTATTTATATTTTTATTTTTTGGAAGAGTCTACCGGGTGTTCAGGGTCTCACTACTAGATCAGACTTGTAGTGACCCACCTGTTTACAGCCTCCCAGGAGTTGGGATTACAGGTGTACACCACCATGTCCAGTCTCAATTGCCATCTCAGTGCACCCTAGGGAGGTGAAGTGACTATGGGAGGCCCAGGAATTGAACCCCCAGCCCCTGTGTCTGTTTTT
>PVKA01024531.1:0-34101 GCA_004027165.1 Ctenomys sociabilis | reverse complement strand
TTTTTTTTTTTTTTTTTTTGATGGGCAGAAACTCCTCAAGGCGTTGATCTCAGTTGTTAATTCTTTCAAGTGTTTCCCGTGCGAATATGTGTTTGTTTATGAACTCTTTGCCTACCTCTGTGTCTTCAAGAGTTCCTCCTACTTTCTCTTCCAGGAGATTGTTTCTGTTTTAATGTTTAGATCTTTAATCCATTTTGACTTTAGCTTAGTGCATGGTGACAGACCTGGGTCAAGTTTTACTTTTCAGCATGTAAAGAGCCAGTTTTTCCAGCACCATTTGTTAAAGAGGCTATCTTTCTTCCAGTAAGCTTGTTTGGCCCTTTGTCGAAGATCAGGTAGCTGAGTGTGTTTTCAGAGGCCGCTGCATCTTCTAATCTATTCCATTTATCCTTAGGTCTATTCCATTGCCAATACCATGTTGATTTTATCACAGTGGTTTTGCAATATAATTTCAAGTCAGGAATTGTGATGTCTCCTGCCTTGTCTTTGTTGGCCAGGATTGCCTTTGCTATTCTAGGTCTTTTGTGGTTCCATATAAATTTTAGGAACAATTTCTCTAGGTCTGGGAAGTATGTTGGTGGCAGCTTGATAGGGTTTGCATTAAATCTGTTCAACAATTTTAGGAGTATGGCCATCTTCACGATGTTAGCTCTTCCTATCCAGGAACATGGAATATCTTTCCATTTTCTGTAATCCTCTATGATCTTTTTCCTTAGGGTGCTCCAATTTTCTGTAAAAAGCTCTTTGACTTCCTTGGTTAAGTGAATTCCAAGGTATTTCATTTTCTGCGGTGCTATTGTAAAAGGTATTGTTTCTTTAGTTTCCCTCTCAGTGTGTTTAATCTGTGTAGAGGAATGCTCTTTACTTTAGAGTATTGACTTTGTATCCTGCTATACTACTGAATTTCTGTATCCATTCTAGTAGCTTCTTGGTGGAATTTTTTGGGTCTTCCAAGTAAAGTATCATGTCATCTGCAAATAGTGATAACTTAAGTTCTTTATCTATTCTTATTTCTTTTATTTCTCCCTCTTTTCTAATGGCTGTTGCTAATGATTTCAAAACTGTATTGAATAGGAGGGGTGATAGAGGACATCCTTGTCCTGTGCCAGGTCTAACAGTAAAAGATTTAAGTTTCTCCCCATTTAGAATTATATTAGCCATTGGGTTGTCATAGATGGCTTTTATCAAATTGAGGTAGAGTCCATCTATTCCAATTTTCTTTAGTGTTTTGAACATGAATGAGTGTTGGACTTTGTCAAAAGCTTTTTCTGCATCAATTGAGATGATCATGTGATTTTTAGATTTCAGTCTATTAATATAGTATATTACATTTATAGATTTTTGATTATTGAACTATCCTTGCATCCCTGGGATGAATCCTACATGGTCATGGTGTATGATCTTCTTGACGATTTGCTGTAATGTATTTGCTAGGATTTTATTGAGGATTTTTGCATTTATGTTCATGAGGGAGATTGGCCTGTAGTTCTGTTTTTCAGTTGTGCATTTCCCTGGTTTTGGTATCAGTATAATACTTGCCTCCAGCAATGATTCTGGGAGAACTGCTTCCTTTTCAATTTCCTTGAAGAGTTTGAGGAATGTAGGGACCATATACTCTGTAAATTTCTTGTAGAATTCAGCTGTGAATCCATCAGGACCTGGACTTTTCTTTATCAGCAGGCTTTTTATTATGTTTCATATTTCGTTGGCTGTTATTGGCTTATTGAGAGTTGTTCTATCTTCTTGGTTCAGTTTTGGTAATTTGTACCTTTCAGGAATTTGTCCACTTCATCTGTGTCTTCTATTCTGTGAGCATAAAGATTCTCGAAGCAGCTATTGATAAAATTCTGAAGTTTCACTGGGTCTGTGGTGATTTTACCCTTTTCATTCCTTATTGCTTGTATTTGAACTTTTTCTTTCCTCTTTTTTATGAGGTGGGGCTAGGGGCTTATTAACTTTATTTTGTCTTTCAAAGAACCAACTTTTTGACTTGTGGTTTCTTTGAACTGTTTTCTTCATCTCAATTGAATTAATTTCTGCTCTAATCTTTTTGAATTCTTCCCATCTTTGCTCTTTGTGTTTGGTTTGCTTTTCACTTCTAGATGTTGGAGGTGTAACATTAGGGTGTTTATTTGTTCCTGTTCTGTTTTACTAATGTGCGAGTTCATAGCTACGATTTTCCCTCTAAGAACTGCTTTCATTGCAGGAATAAATTTCAGTAAGTTGTGGTTAAATTTTCAATGAACTGAACATATTGTTGAATTTCTTCTTTAATTTCATCTGTGACCTATTGATTACTGGGTAGGGTGTTGTTTAATTTCCATGAATTTAGCAGGTTTTTCTGGTTTCTTTTGTAGTTTATTTCTAGTCTCATTGCACTGTGGTCAGATAATATGCATGGGATAATTTCTGTTTTCTTGCATACACTTATGCATGACCTATGAACTAGTATGTGGTCTATTTTAGAAAATGTGCAGCTGAAAAAAATGTGTATTCTGCTGTGGTAGGGTAGAACCCTCTGTATATGTCCACCAGGTCCATTTGTTCCAAGCTCTGGTTCAGTTCTGCTACTTCTTTGCTAATTTTTTGTCTGGTGGAGCTATCTTTTTGAGATAAAGGGGTGTTAATGTCTCCTTTAAGACTGTGGTCTTAGATATTAGGTTTTTCATGTCCATTAAGATTTGTCTTATGTAGTTGGGTGCTCCTGTGTTTGGTGCATAGATATTTATGACTGTTACCTTTTCCTGTTGAATTTTTCCCCTAACCAATATGTAGTGGCCTTCTTTGTTTCGTTTGATCTTTCTTGGTTTGCAGTTGAGACTGTCCAAGAACAAAATTGCTACTCCTGCTTTTTTCTGAGGTGCTGGAACATGTAGTATTGTTTTCCATCCTTTGACTTTGAGCCTGTGAATGTCTTTTTGAGTTAAGTGTGTTTGTTCTATGCAGCATATTGTTGGATTTTGTTTCCTAATCCACTGTGCCAGTCTATTTGTCTTAGTTGGTGAATTGATTCCATTTACATTGATGGTTATAATTGAAATGTGTTGACGTATGTTTATCATGATATTTACCTGGTGTTGTTTATTCTTTTTTATCCTGTGTTTAATTGTTTGCCCTTTTTAGTGGGTTCCTTCTCTTCTCATTCGTGGAGTTCTGGTCATTGTGGTCACTCTCTAGAATATCTTTCAGTAGCCTGTGTAGGGATGGCTTTGTCATCATGAAATTCTTTAGTTTTTCTTTTTTGTGGAAGTATTTCACTTCTCCATGAAACTTGAGAGTTTTTCAGGATATAATAGGCTGGGCTGGGGAATTTGTTTTCATACAGGACTTGAAGAATTCTGCTCCATGCTCTCCTTGCCTTCATGGCTTGTGTAGAGAAATCGGCTGTAATTCTGATGGGTTTTCCTTTGAATGTGATCTGCTTCTTCTCTCTAGCAGCTTTCAGTATATAATTCTTGTGTTGGATTTCTGGGATCTTGACTATTGTATGTCTCAGTGTGTTTTTAGTTGAGTTGAAGTTATTTGGTGTTTTGTATGCTTCTATTATCTGAATGTTGGACTGTTTCCTCATATTTGGGAAATTTTCTGCTATTACTTCTGCCCATATTCTTTTTATATCACTTTTATTGACTCCTTCATTCTCATTGATGCCAATTAATCTTACATTGTTCATTTTGGGATCATCTTACAGATGATGCATTATTTTTTTCCTGCATCCTAGTTGTTTTTAAGAGATCCTTTCTTACCTTTTCATTAGCTGGTCCAACATCTTCAAGATCTGAAACTCTGTCTTCGCTTTCACTCAAATGATTTGTAGAGTCATGATTAAGATTCTTAGTTCTTCTATATCTCTTTGGCTGTGCTTCATGTGTTCTATTTCTTTTCTGTATTGCTCATTCAGGAATCCATCATATTTCTGAATTCCTCTATTTTTTTTTAAATCAATGTCTTTAGAGTAGCTATTAATTCTTTTACTGCAGAGTTTGTTTGTTTGTTTGTTTTCAAATTGGGTTTCCTTTATATATTTCCAGAATTGATTCTCTACTTCAGATGCTATGATTTCAAGGAATTCTTTTTTTATTTTGCAAATTATTTCTGCTTTGAGTTCCTCTTTACCTTTCTGCTGTTGTTTCTTTGCTTGAGATGCTGTTAATTCATACAGTTCAGGTGGAATAGTGTTCTCTGCATATGTTCTGGGTGGGTATTGGGTTTCCCCCATGTTTCTAGATTTGATTCATTACTTCAGATGCTATGTATTCAAATATTTCTTTTTTTTTTTTTATTTCAGGCATCAATTCTGGTCTATACCTTTCTGCTGTTTTTTGCTTCCGCCTCTGTTAATTCATTCATTTCAGCTGAGCTAGTGTCCTCTTCCTTTGCACTTATTGGTGGACTTGAGGCCTAAGATTGCATTTTTCTCCTTGTCTTTGTCATTTTGTATAGCACTTGTAGAGCATTGGTGCAGTTATAACCTTAGCATATAATGAGATTCGGGTGCCAGTCTATTAAGTTTGAGATCATCTAGTTATGCCTGTCCTGGATCTAGCTGTTGTGTTCAGTTTCTTTTTGCTGCAGCTGTTCTGGTACAACTGTGAGCTTGTGGTTCTACTCTGTTGGGTCCCTGGTCCAAGAAGCACTGGGGAGAACAGAAGCTCTCCCTCACACTCACCAGGCTGGGTGAGGGTGGATCAGGTGCTGGGAGAGTCACAAAGCTTCACACTCCCGTGGCGGGTTGGGGGCAGTGGCTCTGGGGAGTTGCCGGGCAGGCCTGTCTAGGGTGTCTCAGGCCGATCGCTTGCTCAGAGGTCTTGGGGCCTGGGGCTCCAGATGGCGTGGAGAGTGCAGGGAGAAGCCAAATGCTCTCCCACACACTCACCAAACCATACTTGCCTGAATCAGGTGCCCGGAGAGTTGGAAAAATTCTCACTCATTCTGAGCTTGAGAGCAGGGGCTCCGGGGAGTTGCCAGGCAGGTTGGTCTGGGGTGTCTCAAGCCCGTTGCTCACTCTGAGACTTGTTCACTGTAGCCATTGCTGCTGTTGTTCCTCCTCTTGCTTCTTTGTTGTTGCCATGAAAAGCTGCTCTCTGCACTGTGCCACTTTACCTTGAGTATGGACTGAAACCTCCAGTGATGTGAGGTAAATAAACCTTTCCTTCCTTCATTTTGGGGGTCGGGTATTTGTTCCAACAATGAGAGAAGAGTAACTGACACAGGGTGTTTTTCACCTTTTTCTTTGTTCTTCTTTTAGTTTCTCTTCTCTCCTCTATTCACCTTTCAACTATTTCTTCTCCTTTTTACCTTTCTTTTATTTCCTGTATTTTGCTGTTCCTTTTGTCTATTCTCTAACATTATTAATTTTAACTTATTTCTCACTACGATCCCATCTCAATTTTCTCTTCTTCATCTCATACAGCACTGATTGATTTTCAAATTTTGCTTTGCTCTTTGTTCTCAAGTTTCCTACCCAACTACCTTTTTAGTATGACTTCTAAGAGTTATGAACCTCTAGCTAATTAACTTAATGTTATTACTATTGAATACTACTCTACTGTTGGTATAGGTAAAGTTGTTCTATTTAGTAGATATTTACTGTAGGTAAATGCTAGGTCATTCTTTGGTTTGTCTTATTATTTATGCTATCAGTATAGACCCATTTCTATGGTTAAGGGTGGTACATCGTTGGTTGTTAGGGATGTTCTTTTATGCTATAATTCCTTATGGTGTTATTATAAGTAGCTGTTAATATTAATTGGCTTGATAATATCTGGGTTGCCTTGGGATTATTTACGGTACAGCAAATCATTCCTAGAGAAATAGAGACTGGGGCAAATGTGCTTCAAACTCTTGTCCAATGTAAACAGAAGTGGTTGGTCATCTTTGCATTTGGGACAGAGGCCAAGGGCACCAGGTATGCTCAGATGACACCACTGAAAAGAAGACACTAAAAAGTTCTCCATACTATAAACAAAACTTTCCACTACAATCAACTCACAAGCCTCAACACATAAAGCAAAGAAACAAAACATAATAGAAACATGGAAGGGCAAGCGAACAAAATAACTCTAAAAACTCCCAACTCCAACAAAGTTTACCCATAAGATATCAAATGGGAGGAAAGTAAAGCCACACATCTGAATTTTTCAAAATGATGTAAGAGGAGATAACAGGACAGATCAATAATGAATTGGGAAAGCTCAAAGAAGGCATAAGTAAACAGATATGTCATTGGGCCAAATGAAATGATCAACGAATTACAGAAGGCACTAATAAAGAGCTAGCATAGCTAATTCAGAGCAAAACAAAACAATGCAAAAAAAGAATGAATAGGAAAATAAAAATTAGAGTACATAAAAGGCTCCAAAAAGAAATTCAGGAGATCAAAACTTCTATCAAAAGCAAATAAAAAAGAAACAATATAATAATGTTATTAAAAATATGGGAAGCATGAGTAACTAATGTGAAGGTAAATACTGTAACTAGAAAACAGAGTTGTTGGTGATGACAATCTCCAGTTAGATATTAATTAATGAGAAATACTTTAAAGAAAAGAATAGAACATAAAAAAGTAGATCCACAAACTTCTTTGTGATGCAAAGAAGACTAAGATTAACTGGAATTGGTGAAAAAAAATCAGCAACACAAATGATATAAAAATCTCTTTATTGAAATAGCAGCAGAAAAAATGCTTAAATAATGGAAAATAATTTAACATGCAGTTAGTTGAGGCATATGGAACACCAAATATCCACAATAAGACAACAAACTCTCCAGGACACATTACAACCAAAATCTCAGAAGTACAACACAAAAACATTCTTTTTCTTTTTGTGCAGGGTCTCACAACATAGCTTGGACTTGTAGTGATCCTCTTGTTTTCTGTCTCACTACTGGTGGGATTATAGGCATATGCCACCATGCCTGGACATCATTGCTGGCTCAGCATGCCCAGGGATGGGGCTGGGCATGTGGTGCCAGCCCCTCTACTCACCTAAGCAAGCACTTAGTCTGCTGAGCTATCTCCCCAGCCTTCAGAATCTTTTTTTTTTTTTTTTTTTTTTTTGGTGGAACCAGGGATTGAACTTAGGTCTTTGAGCTTGCCAGACAAGTGCTTATTCCACTGAGCCATCTCACTGGCCAGAATCTTAAAAGTAGTTACAGAAAGCAATGAGTCACTTGTAAAACTTAAAACATTAGAATTACAGCAGATATTTCAATAGAAACCTAAAAGGCCAGGGGAGCTTAGAATGAAGTGCTTCAAGTCCAAAAGAAAATAGTTTCTGACCAAGGCAGATATATCTGCCAAATTATATTTGAAAATGATGGAGAAATAAGAAATGCCCATGTCAGAGGGCACTTAAACAAATTCATGATCACCAAACTAGCACTCTAAAATATGCTCAAGGATAGCTCAAGCAAAGGCAGTGAAGCTAACAATCACAAAAGATCTAATAGAATATAATCAGTACAGTGAGTAGTTAAGTAGAATGGAAAGACAGGGAATTGGCAGAAGAAAAATGAGGGAAGGAACGTAATATTATGCATTACAAACATGTACCCATAAAAATTTAAAACCAAATAAGTGTAAACAGACTAAGCACATCTATTAAAAGACAGACTGCCAGAGTGAACAAATCATATGATCCAATTTCAAGCTTCCTGTAAAAAACTTCCATCACTTACATGCAAAAAAACAAAACAAAACAAAACAAAACAAAAAAAAAAAAACTATCAAGCAAAAACTGGGAGGGGGTGGAGAAAGGACAATAAAAAAAGAATTGGAATTATATACATGTACCAATTCCCTAAATAAATGTAATCACTGTGTACTGTAAACATATACTAATTGAAGTTTTTATTTTTTTTTTTAAACCTGTGGGAGGGCTAGGAATATAGCTCAGCAGAATAAACTCTTGCCTGGCAAACACAGGGTTCTGAGTTCAATCCTCAGTATTAAGAAAAAAAAAAAAAAACCTGTGAGCAAGATTGACAAAGAAGAAAATTGTGAGGGATATATATTAGCAAAGTACCTAATAAGACAGCTTCAAAATAATCTAAATAATACTGACAGAACAGATTCCAGCCAGCGTGCAGGCCCTGTGGGTCAATGAGACCACCAGGACCCCACCAGATCTTCACTCTAACAAGGGTCCAGCCCTGGCTTGTGCCTGTTGGTCCTTGGGATCCTCATTTCAGCCAGCACCCAGGCCAGGAGTGTGTGTGGAACCTCTTCAATCAGACAGGCCTGGTGTGGAACCCTGGGGCAGAACTCCCTGCAGAGAGGCTGGAGGCAACACCCACCCAGCTGATCCAGGAGCAGGACATCTTGCCAGAGTGGCACAGCAGGTGCACATCCAACAGCTACAGCAGGAAGAAGTACAGCACAGCAGCCAGACCCAAGCCATACCCACCTGGGTGCTTATGAACTTGGTAGACTAGACCTGGTGCTAAGGTAATAACTACCAAAGCTCTCCACCAAAGGTCAGAAGACAGCGCTATACAAAATGACATAGAGAAGGAGCAAAATGCATTCTCAGGCCCTGAGCCCACCCAAAACAAATGCAGGAGACAAAAGTATACAAGAAATTGGAAATCATATACCTGAAATCTCTGAAATTATAGCATCGGAAGTAAAGAAACAACTGCAGAAAGGTATAGAGGAAATCAGATGAAAAATAATTTCTGAAGTAAAAAGAGAAATGATAACTATAATGAAAGAAGTATTAGGTGCTTCTAAAGAAGACACTGATTTAAAAAATAGAGGAGAATAGAAAAATGATGGAATCCTTGAATGAGCAATATAGGAAAGAAATAGAATATATGAAGCAGATTCAAAGTGATATACAGGAAATTAAAACCTCAATCACAAGCTGGCAAAGCCATTTGAATGAAAGTGAAGATAGAGTTTCAGATCTTGAAGACATCATTGCAGCTAGTGAAAAGGAAAAAAAAAAAGATCTCTTAAAACCAACTAGGACTCGGAAAAAAATTTCTCTTCACAAACCATCAAGTCAAGAAGATCATAGAGCAAAGTACTTCAAATCTTGCAAGGAAACAAATTCCAACCCAGGGTGATATACCCTGCAAAACTCTCTTTCAAGTTTAATGGAGAAGTGAAATACTTCCGTGATAAAGAACAACTAAAGAATTTCATGACAATAAAGCCAACCCTACACGGACTACTAAAAGATACTCTTAGAGAGGGATCAAAATGATCACAACTCAGTGAGTGAGAATGGAAAGAACCCACCAAATAGGGCAAACAATTAAACACCAGAGAAAAAGAGATATACAACAGCAGTCTTTCAATTATCCTTTTGAATACTGCAGTAAAATATTTCCATCAGCATACTCTACAAAGGACTTCTCTTGCACCCTATGGGTCATGATTGTGTGTGGGTTTACAGGGTTATATTAAGGAAATAGCAGTAGCTCATTCCCACAAGTGACGCCTGGGCACCAGTAAGTGTCATGGACATTGTTAGAAGTGCTGGTCATACATTTGCCATTCCAGTATTTTTGTTGTTTTATTCTTGGTAATTTTATGAGTTATACTGTTTCTTTGACTTATAATCTAGTTATGAGACATGGAATGATATTTTCTCCTTGTATAAGAAGCTTTCAAAGGTGTATTTCCATTTCCTATTGACTTTATATTCATTCCTTGTGTTTTACATACACACAAACACACACATACACACACACACACATGAAAAAATATGTATATAACCTGACATGATTGATAGTTTTTGTGGAAATCTTCAATGACCTGTTAAATGGGTTTGTTTAATATAATTATATTTTACATAGTCCTGCATAACTACCATTCTGAGAGCTCTTTATTCTTCTCTCTTTTTTTTTTCCTTTTTGGTGGGACCAGGGATTGAACTCAGGCCCTTGTGCTTGCCAGGCAAGCATTTATTCTACTGAGCTCCCAGCCCCTCTTTATTCTTTATCCAGGACCATAGAGCAACTTCTCTTGCCTTCTGGATTATGGTCTTTGTTATTTTTTATATGCTACATCTGGAGGTATTAGATATTTCAAGTTTGAGTAACTGGAAAATATTTTATTTTTAGTTTCAAGGGTATGTTTGCTAAGTATAAAATTCAGTGAGGACAGATTTTTTTTTCAGTTCTTTGAATAAATAAGTCTAGTTTGCTACACACTTGATTTTTTATTCTAATGTGGAATAAGATGCTATTTAATTTTGTTCCTCCATAGTTAATATAGTTTTCTTTTTTTAAAAAAAGTATCAGTTATTTAATTAGGTTCTTAGTGAGAAATTTAGAACACCAATTTATGAGGATAAATTCTATTTGTCAGAGCAAAATTAGATCGCAGGTAGCCCTGGAGCTGAGGAACAGTTTGATTTTTGCTAAAATCTGTGAGTCCACCAGATCCACCTTGAGCTGCTCTGAAATCTGGTATCTCTCTCAGTGTAAAGATCTCACCCTCCTTGTGTCTGGACTTCCACAGCTTCTTCTTGAAGAAGCATCAGTGAGTTGTTTGGGAATTTTCAATTTGCTGGTGTCAATTTTTGTAGAGGTGGCAATGACAAATTTCTGGTGTGTTCTTCATAGAGGAACATGGTTAAGGAGAAGAGGCCCAGTCCCAAGTAGCAAGCCACTGGCCAAGTGCTTCTGAAGATCACTCTCTTGCCTCTGTGATGGCTGATATGGATGATCAAGATGGTGCCAGGAGTGATGCTAGCTCAAAGTTTCTGCACATGCTGACTGAAGGGTTTCTTGCCATGGCTCAAGAGTTTTCGGGGCACATTTTCAGTAGGGTAGTATCTAGGCATTGTTTGAAGCTTAACCACCTGGCTACCTCCATTCTTGTCTCCACTGACTGGTTTTGTGATTGTAGCAAGAACTATTTTCTTTTTCTTCTCAACCTTTGATTTAGCAGCTGTGTACTTTCTCTTGTACAAAGCTATTCTGGAATACATAGCAGATCAGGAGTGTCTACCAATTCCTCTAACCAGGACAGGATTTTAGCTGCAGAGAGGCTGTGCCTTCTTGGACATTTTTGTCTTCTTCACCTTACCCTTTTTACCAGTATCATAGGCAGAAGCCTTCTGGGCTTTGGGTTTCTTTTCTTTAGTGTCTGGCATCTCAGTTTCTTCATCCACCATCCTGCAAGATGGGAAAGACCTATTTTTCTTGTATATGCTTTAATTTTTTCTTTACAGTTAGTTTTAGACAATTTTATTTTTGCATATTATTGTGCAAAGGGTTCATTTTTCTTAGAAATATGGTGCTATAATTTTAACTAAATTTAGAAATTTTAAATCTTTAAATATTTGTCTATTCTCTTCCACTTTGAGAATTCTAATTATATGAATATAAGTTTCTTGATTTTGGGACAGAGTGAACTATTATATGACTGATCTGTAAACTCTTCTTCATGTTTATTTTAGAGCATTTTTATTATTATATTTAAGTTTATAAATAAGTTTTTTACGATGTGCAATCTATTATTAATCTCATGTATTCATTTCAGAAATATTTTTCTAAAATTCACTGTGTCTACATCTTATATCTTTCACATTTCAATTTTTGTCTACAATTTTCAATTTGCCATATAATTTTATTGATTTTCAATAAAGTTAATAATGATTTTTTAAGAACACTGACAAGGAGAAACAAAATCTACAGTTATATTTGGTGACTTCAACATTCTTTCGCGCCGGGCGTGGTGGCGCATGCCTGTAATCCCAGCACTCGGGAGGCTGAGGCAGGAGGATTGTTGTGAGTTCGAGACCAGCCTGAGCTACAAAGTGAGCTTAAAAGCCAGCCTGAACTGCATAGTGAGACCCTGTCTCAAAAAGACAAAAAAAAAAAAAAAACATTCTTTCAGTAATAAAATTAGTAAGGATATGGAAGAATTTATTAATGTCATTAACCAACTGATCCAGCAGATCTTATAGAACATTTTATTCACAAAGAATGTAACAAATATTCTCCTCAGGTGTACGAAGAAAAAGTATTTTGTGGGTTATAAAAATACTGGAATCCAGGCATGATGGAACTGTCTGTAATCCAAGCACATGGGGAGCTGAGGCAGGAGGATCGTTGCAAGTTCAACACCATCCTGGACTACAAAGCGAGCTCAGGGCCAGCCTGAACTTTATACAGTGACCCTGTCTCAGAAAAACAACAAACAAATGAACAAACAAACAAAACTATATATACATTGGGTCAGGAATATGGTTCAGTGTCACAGTGCCTGCCTGGCACATACAATGTCCTGAGTTCAATTCTCAGTACAAAAAAAATTAAAAGAACTTAAATGTAAAGAATTGAATGTAGGGGCCAGGGAAATGGCTCAGTGGAATAAGAGCTTCCCTGGCAAGTGCAAGGGTCTGAGTTCAATCCCCGGTTCCACAAAAAAAGAAATAAAAAGAAAGAATTGAATGTAAATTGTAACCTCTGACTATAATGAACAAGTAAAATTGATGGCAGAAAGGAAACTTTTCAAATACTGGGATATCAAAAACATGTTCCTAAACTAATTCACAGATTAAAGCACAAGTTCTAAAAGGATTCAGAAAAAAATTTTTATAATGATATAGTTCAATGACACAGCTATTACTTAGCAGCTTAAAGGTCCAGGATCCGATCCTGACTAATACACACACACACACACACACACACACACACACACACACACACACACACATTTGAAAGAAATGACAGAAATACATACAAAAATTTGTGGAATGTAATTAAAGTGGGAATCAAATGGAAATATGTAGGATTACATGCTTTTAGAAAGAAGTCTCAAATCAATAATATAAACATCTCCTTTACAGATTAGGTGTTAGGAAAATGAACAAAAACATTTCAACTTATGGATTGAACATAACTTTTAAAACAATCAGAAAATATCTGGAATTGAATGAAGATGAAAACATATGCAAGATACATCTGAAACAGTGCATGGAGGGAAATCTGCAGCACTCAATAGTTATAATACAAAAAAAGAATAACACTGATTAATCATCTAAGCTTCTACCCTAATAGACCAGAAAATAAGGAACAAACTATACCCAAGCTGGACAGAAGAGGTATCAATAAAGAGCAGAAATTAATGAACTTAGAAGAAAAACATCAAAGAGAATAAAAGCTTTTTTTTTTTTTTAAAAAAAAAAAAAAAAAAACATCAAATTGCTATACACGAGAAAAGAAAGAAATGTGTTATCTGGTAAATGTATCCAAGTAGCTTGGGTGGAACGGTGAGCTTGTGTGGTGCTGCTCACCTGTAGTCCCATCTCCTGAGGAGGCTCAGATGGGGAAATTGTTCAAGGCCAGAACTGAGGCCAGCACACAACACATCATGTGTAAGCAAAAATCTGAGTCTCAATCTAAACAGGCCTCTGTGTGGAAATAACAGTTATGGAAGAAAAGAATGGGAATGAAATTAACAAAATCTAGAATGTGAGAAACTCTATAGCACAGAAAAGTCCAGTTTCTCCCATAATATATTGCAAAGAAGAACAGATAAGGACAAAAATTGTATGAACTTATAAACTGAAAGAAATTTATCATGCCTGTTATAATGCATTTGAAAAACTGGAAAAATGAATAAGGAAATCTGAACATTAGATATTTGACTGTAAAGAGTTACTATTAATTTTAGATATGAAAAGAGTTAACTGTTGTTAACTCTTCATTTCAAAGATACCCAGATGGGCTCAGGATACAGCTCAGTGGATTAGTAGGCACTAACAATCATGAGGTTGTGAGTTTGATGTCTGATACTAAAACACAAGACACTCAGAGCACTGGGTGTGGTTATATATGTCTGTGATCCCAGCATTCAGGAGGCTGAGGCAGGAGAATCCCTGTGAGTCCACTTGTAGTCCACCTGCCAGTCTGGACTCAGCAGAAAGGCCAGCTCCTGGTCTTGGAAGACCCAGAACCCTGAGATGGAGCTGCTGTTGTTGGTGCCAAAGATGACACTGGAAAAGGCATTCTTCAAGTTTACCCACCCTCTGGAACATTCTGGTGATTAGGTTGCAACTCATGAAGGTCTCTAGGTGAGCTCCTCAGGGAAGCGATACTCAGCGAACCACAGGGACCAGCCATCCTTGTCAAAGTGCTCTCAGAAGTAGGGCAGAACCACGGACAGAGTGTCCTCACTGGAGTACTTGAGCCTTAAACTCATGCAACACAAAGGTGCTCTTGGGCAGGTGTACGAAGGGGTCCTTGGCCCTGGGCTCAGCAGCCAGTGCCTGCTCACACTCACTTAGCTCCTCTTTAGGAACCTGGGCAGCTGCCTTCGTTTCCTCTTTGCTCTCAGCCTGGGGCTTCTGCCTGTCCTCCCGAGAGCCCTTCTCTTTCTGTAGGGTATCTTTCTTGGGCTGGCGTTCTGTGAACTTCTTGGTGTCAAACTGGGCCATCTTCTCACAGATGTTCACCTCCCCAAGCACCGTGCAGAACTGGAACTGATTAATGCAGGTAAGGAACAAGCGATTGGTGTTGGGAAAGGCCTGGTAGAAAGAAGGTTCCAAGACCTGTTTGTAGAACCACAGCAGGGTGCAGACAACAGTAATGTCAACCAGTGTCACTCTCTCGCCCACCAGAAAGGTCCTGGTCTTCAAATGGGCATCCAGCAGCCCCAGTACTCACTTCACCTCTCCTTTGCATTTCTGTAGTTTGCTTGTTGTGGCGCATGATGCCCAGGGTGGGAAACACCCAGGTACTAGTGGTAGGCACAATGTCACCGTCAGCAAAGCTCACCCACTGCACTACCTGGGCGGCAGCCTCTGGAGTTCTTCCCCGTAGCTCCTCAATGCTCACATAGTAAGCAATGGTATTGCTCTCAAACACACAGAATCTGTCATCGCCCTCAAATGCTGGAACTTTTCCAGCAGGAAATTTACAACGAAATTCAGGGGTGTGGTTGGTTTGGTCAAAGTGGAAGTGGGGTGATGCAGAGAGCACATGAATCTTGAGATGCACTATACTGAGCAGCAATGAGAGCCTTGAAGGTCCTCCAGTTTTCAGGGTGCATGTACAGGGTCCAGCTGCCATGGTAATTCCGCAGAGAAAGTAGTGATTTCTTTTGACATACAAAATCTTTTTAATAAGATGAGATCCCAGTTATTGATTCTTTGAAGTATTTCTCTTACAGTTTGATTTTTTTTTTCTTTTCCAGATTTTATTTTAAAGTTTTAAAATTACAACGACAGCAAATTTCTCCCGGCACAAGTAACACTTGTTTAAAAATGGCAGGGGTGGGGTGGCGCAAGTGTGCGATTTTTCATATTAAAAATAAGACAGACAACTGTATAGGTTTTTTCTCCCAGCTCCCGATGTAAAACCTAAGTAGTGGCCCTAGGTATGCATATATACAAATACACACATGCACATAGATCTAGTTCTATAACTACATAGCAAATTCCAAATCAACTGCAGTATGTCTTACCATCCACTCCCTGCCCCCCCCCACATCTACTTAAAAAAAAAACTCAGAAGTAAAAAGAGGTCGAGAGGTTTTTAAGCAGCTGGTGGTAGGACTGGAGCCCCACCACACCAAGCAAAGCCACATCTTCAGAGAAGGAACAAAACACAGAGAAAAAAAGTCCTCCAAAGACAATAATAACCATCAAATTGTGTGGAAAAACCCAAGCTTGAACAGGGCACACTGAGGCACTTGGCTGACTCCATCCTTCCCCCAAAGTTTCTGCTCCCATTAAGAGACTTCGCAGACGCCACAGAGAGCCCCCCCTCCCCATGGTTGGTTTCTAGCTGACAGGGAGAAGCTAGTTTCTCCGAGCAGCTGTGACTTGTCCCCCTCTCTTCCCTAAGGGCCAGAAGGGCACGCAGACCAGAAGAGGACCTGGCATCAGACCCCCTACTGCTCACCCCACCCCCTACCCCACAACCGCACCAAAGGTTGAGAAATTCTCACGGGGTGCCCAACTTAAAAAAACAAAAACAAAAACTTAAAGACACTCCTATAGACCTTTACAGTTAATTCCTGGGCTCCCTCTCCTCCAGGAGAACGAACTGCTGAGCCTGTTCTCTCCTTCCTCATCTACCCTCATAGCAAACCCCCTCAACACAACACACACCCCACCCACACCTGAACCCTATAAGATTAATAGCGAATCAACAAAACGAAATATAAGTACATCCTCATCGTTACAGAGATGAGATTTGTTGTGGTCCTTGCACAACTGGAAGGAAAAAGCAATTATTCCACAATTTCCGAGGAATCCAAAGTCTTTATCTTATAAAGTCAGAACAAACGGGGCAAAGGGTTGCAAAGAATCAAGGAAGACAGGAAGAAAGTATTTACAGAGAGAGAGAGAGAGAGAGAGAGAGAGAGGAGTGTCCGTAAGAAAAGGCTTTCTTGTCACTTTTTCTTGCCGGCCCTCTTGGCACTGGACCTGGCTTTCGGCTTCACTGGTTTGGCCTTCTTGGGCTTGGATGCTTTGACTGGCTTGGCCTTGACAACCTTGGGTTTTTGGTTTTCTTGGGTGTGGCAGCCGGCTTCTTGGCCTTCTTGACTGGGGTGGCTTTAGGTTTCTTGCTTGGGGCTTTGGAGGCAGCTTTCTTTGGCTTGGCCACCTTCTTGACCTCCTTCTTGGTCTTCTTGACCAAGAAGGCCACTGCCCTCTTGGGCTCGTCGCTCTTGGCCAGCCGGAAGGACCCGGAGGCACCCACCCCTTTGGTTTGCTTGAGGACCCCGGTGGTCACCAGGCGCTTGATGGACAACTTGATCTGGGAGTCGGCGATCTCACCCACCTTGTAGTGGCTCTTGATGTACTTCTGGATGGACTGGCGCGAGGAACCAGCACAGTTCTTCTCGGCCTGGATGGCAGCCACGATCATGTCCGAGTACTTGGGGTGGTCTGTGGACTTCTTTGAGGCCTTGGCCCGCTTGGGCTTGGCCGCAGGGGCGGAGTTCTCGGTCATGGTGCCCTGCCTGGTCCCACAGCTGAAGGCGCCTTTCCAAAGGCCAGCCCTCGGAAGGATCTGCTCTCGGCCCCCTGGCTACCAGCCCCGTCTGGACTCGGGCTGTCCGGGATGCGGGCGAGGAGCTTCTGCTGCTTCCACCGGCGCAGGTCGCGGGAGGGCTCGCTGGGCCAGCTCTGCGTGGCCTGGCCCCGCCGGCCTGCCGCTCGGTCTGACTGCCTAGCTCCTGCGCTGCCTCCGCCTCCTCTGCCTCCCCTTTCCCAGCTTCGCGTCTCAGTTTGATTTTTGTTCATGAACTCTCTCTCTAATCCTATGTCTTCAAGATTTCTATTTCCTCTCTCATTAGATATAGTATTTGTTTTATTATTCAGATCTTTGATCCATTTTGACTTTAGTTTTGTGCATGATGATAGATATGAATCTAGTATTCGTTTTTGGCATGTGAAAAGCCAGCTTTTCCAGCACCATTATTAAAGAGGCTGCCTTTCTTACAGCGAATAGGTCTGTCCTCTTTGCCAAAGATAAGGTGGCTGCTTGTGTTTATAGTTGTGCCTGTATCTTCGAATCTGTTCCAATGATCCTCAGATCTTTTTTTTTTGTCAGTACCATGGTGATTTCATCGTAGTACCCATGTAGTATAAATGTTAAGTCAAGGATTGTGATGCCCCCCACCACTCCTTTATTGGCCAAAATTGCTTTTGCTATTCTAGGTCTTTTCTGCTTCCAAATGAGTATTAGGAATGTTTTCTCTAGTTCCATTAGTATGTTAATTGTATTTTGATTGGGATTGCACTAAATCTGCATAACAATTTTGGGAGTATGGCCATTTTCACTATATTGATAACCATAGAATTCCATTACTGTCAGACAAGAAGATATTTATCAATTCACACCATTTATTAAAACCTGTTAGCCTTTTAGAATATTATCTGTTTTCTTTCAAATACCTTACATAACTACTTCATTTCCTGTCTTATGCTAAAATTTCTTATTCAAAGTATTTAGTAGGGCTAGGACTGTAGAATGTTTGTTGAGCATGAGTGAAGCTCTGGATTCAATCCCCAGGATGGGGAGGGGGTGTTGTAAACCTCAGTGGTACACTACTTGTCTAGTATGCAGGAGACACTGGGTTTAATCTCCAGTACCAACAAAAAGAAAAAGAAGACGAAAAATACTTCAATAAGCTTTTCAAGTTAAATCAGCCATTATTCTTTACTATCCTTTACCTTGATATGGCTTGCTATCAGCAACTCTCAATTCAATTCAGTACACAATTACTATAATTGTCATATACCAGAAGTAATTCTACCCTGATTAGGCCATAAATAGTATTAGTTTTAAAGCTGTTAAACTAACCTGTTA
This sequence comes from Ctenomys sociabilis, assembly GCA_004027165.1. NCBI lineage: Eukaryota > Metazoa > Chordata > Mammalia > Rodentia > Ctenomyidae > Ctenomys > Ctenomys sociabilis. The sequence continues at coordinate 15,813 of PVKA01024531.1, read as the reverse complement.
AAATATAACCCACAAGCCATAAAACCTACTCTAAAATGACAGCATAGAAGCTGCCAACAAATCTGGTGTCTGAGACACTCAGAAAACAACCACTTAACAAGGATAGAGAGAAGAACCAAGAGATCCAACAAGAAAGTAAAAAAACAAAAAACAAAAAAAAAAAAACAGAGAAATGACAAGGCAGAAGAATAGTAAAGCAGTCTGCAACACCCAGCCCAGATCCCAGGATGAGAAGAGAAACCTGACACTGTAAGTACAAGCCTTTTTTTCCTTTAATCTGTTATTTCTGATTTATTTTTTATTGTTATGCTTGTTGACTTCAATTGGTTTTTACTGTATGTCAATACCTGATATGACTTTGTATCATCAATGTTACTACAGTTCATTTTCTCCTCTCTGAGTTGTGCAGGAAGGGAATCAAGCCCTCAAAGGAGGCTAGACACTATGAAGATTCTCAAATAAAAATGAGAGAGAAATCTATTTTGACAGATCTCAATACAAAAACAAAAGAAGTATGAAAAAACATGGCATAACTCTTCCAAGTACACATAATTCATTACTGAAAGCAAAGATATTGAGGTAGATAAAATGCCAAAGCATTCAAAAGACAGGTTTATAAAATTATTAATAACTACAAAGAGAATACAAATAAACACCTAAATGTACAGGATTTCATGTAGCATTTCAAAAAAGAAAGATTGGTTGGGTATGGTGGCACAGGCCTGTAATCCCAGCACTTGGGAGGCTGAGGCAGGAGGATTGTTGTGAGTTCAAGACCAGCCTGACCTACAAAGTGAGCTTAAGGCCAGCCTGAACTGCAGTGAGACCCTGTCTCAAAAAAAAAAAAAAAAAAAAAGAGAGATTGTAAAGATGACCCAAGAGAAATACTGGAAATGAGAAATGCAAAAAAAAAAAGAGAAATGCAATACTTCAAATAAAATCTCAGTGGAAACCCCACCAATATACACAGGACTAAGCAGAAGACAGAATTTCAGGGCCTGAAGGTATGGCTGAGGAATTATTCTATGCAGACACTAATTAAGACAAAAATAAATCCAAGACATTATTAATGAAACATTCAAGAACATGACTAAAAGACCTAACTTAGGAAATTTTGTATGACTAATGGCACAAAAAGTTGATTGAATGAAATAATAACTGAAAACTATACAAATGGTGGGGTAGACAGACATCCAGGTACAAGAGGCATTTAGAACCTTGTATGGTTTACACCTAGCTGTCCCCCAAGAGCCTTGCATGCTCACAGCCAGTGCTCTGGAAGGTGACTGGATTACTGAGGGTTTAGAGCTAACTTGCTGTTGGGATGTGAATCTGGTCAGAAGAGGGGCATTAGATTCCCAGCTCTTCTCTGTTTCCTTTATGCCATGCTACGAGCAGTTCTCCTCTGCCATGCCTCTGTGTCAGGCTGTCCTGCTTGGAGCCAACTAACTGAACACGGAAACATGAGCCAGAATAAATCTCTCCTCTTTTCAGTTGTGGGGGTCAGGTATTGTGTCTCAGTGACAAGAGTGCAGTATGTAGGCTGGCCTTGGACTTGCAACAGTCCTGTCTAAGGCTTCCAAGTGCTGGGATTACAGGCACACATGCTCAGCTGAATAGCTTCTTTTGTAAAGTGCCTATTAATTTCTATTGTTCATTTTTCTATTGTTCATTGGTTTGTCTTCCTCTTATTGATTTATTAAGAGTTAGAAGATATGTTGAAAATATCTTCCTTCCTACACTCTAATGTGATTTCACTCTCTCATGGTATCTTCTGATCAAAAGTTTTTCATCTTAGTCAAATTCATTTTATTTTATTTTTAAATTTTTTTTGTCTTTTTGAGACAGGGTCTCACTATGCAGAGACATTATAGAGATTATAATGTCTCTATAATTATAAACATTATAGAGGTACTATATTCTATAAGTTTTACAACTTTGACTTTCACTTTTATATCTAAGCTATTCATTACTTATTATTTAAAATGAACTTCTGTATGTGGCAAGAAATAAGAGTAAATGTGCACTTAAATGTGTATTCGTAGACATTAGATGCATTTTTCATTTATATCAATTGTCATTTATTCTTATTATTAAGAACAAATTTTATTATTATTATTAATATTATTATTGTCATTATTAAGAACAAATCTGGGCCTTATGCATGCTAGGTAAGCCTTCTAGCAGTGAGTTAAAACACTAAATCTATATATGTTAAGTATGTTTATATTTTAAATCACCCTACAGATTTTTTTAGTCTGCTTTCTCCATTTTGCATCTTCCTTTATAAGAAAAATATATTAAAATTTCCCATTATGACTATGAATGCTTGTGTTTGCTGGTTGACTTTTGTGTTCGGTATTTTGCAGTCACATTATTAGATGTACACAAATTTAGAACTGTCTTGCTGAGCATGGTGGTGTATGCCTACAACTTTGACACTCGGGAGGCAGAGGCAGAAGGAGTGCTGCAAGTTCAAGGCCAGCCTGGGCTACATAGTGAGTTTAGGGTCAGCCTGAACTGCATAGCAAAACCCTGTCTCAAATCAAAACTAAACAAAAACCACAATCACTGACAAAAATGTTTATGCTTATAAGATGATTATCTCTTTATATTGAATAATTCTTGCCTTAAAAATGTATTCTGAGCGGCTGGGGAGATGGGCTCAGTGGAATAAGAGCTTTCCTGGCAAGCACAAGGGTGAGTTCAGTCCTCAGTTCTGCCAAAAAAAAAAAAAAAAAAAAATTATTCTGTGGCCGGCCAAATAGCTCAGCAGATCAGCAGATTAAAGCACCTGCAAGTAGATGCAAGGACAAGGGGTTTGATCCTTGGGCCTGCCGTACTGGCCCCACTCCCAGGGCATGATGAGAAGGCAGCTGAGATTGGACATGGTGGCACACACCTGTAATCCCAGCTCTTGGGAGGCTGTAAACAGGTGGATCACTATGAGTCCAATCTAGTAGTGAGACCCTGAGCACCCTTCCCTAAAATACATAAGTAAAACAATAATAATAATAAAATAAAAATGTATTCTGTCTTGAATCTGGGCATGGTGGCACATGCCTTAGTCCAAGCTGGGCAGTGAGACCCTGTATCAAATACATAAATAAAAAAGAAAAATGTATTCTGTCATATAATCTATAGGCAAGCATCTTTATGTTAGTTCATTTAAATCTGCATACATTTACTATTCCCAATGACTTCATTATTTTCTATTTCTTCAGGCTTCTTTCTGGAATCACTTTCTGCTTCCTGAAAAATTCTTACTAGCATTTCTTTAAGGTGTAGTTGTTGAAAGTAACTTTTCTTTCTTTTTCTTTTTAAAAATATATTCAGTAGGGGGTCTACAGGGTCTCACTAAACAGATTGGACTTATAGTGATCCTCCTGTTTTTCAGCCTCCTGAGAGCTGAGATTACAAGTGTGGGCCACCACACCTAGTCTCATTTGCCATCTCAGCATGCCCTAGGGAAGGGGGCCTGCATAGCACCCCAGGGACAGGACCTGTGCTCTACCTAAATAGGCTCCTTAATCATGGCCAGCACCCTTAGTTTTCATTTGGTATCTTTTTTAGCCTTTTTTTTTTTTTTTAAACTGCATCCCACTTTGTAGTCCCATCTGGCCCTGAACTTGTTGTAATCCTCCTCCCTCAGTCCCCTCCACACTGGGATCACAGGTACACATCACCATCCCAGGCAATGAATGACCTTCCTTTCTATACCAGTTTATTTGGAATATCTAACTTACAAGAAAGAAAATTCATATCACCAAAGATAACATAAATTTCATATAACAAAATTTTTTTCATGTTGCTTTATGGTTTTGTGTTTTCTTTGTTTTCTGAGTATGAGGTTTTTCTTTTTTTTTTTTTTAAATAGTGTCTCACTATGTAGCCCCATAGTGATCCTCTGCCTCAGACTCCGAAGTGCTGGAATTACAGACTTGGGCCTCACACTCAGCCTCAATGGTTTATTTTTATTATTATTTCTTTTAAATGTTTTCAAATTTATTTATTTATTTTGCAGTACTGGGGGTCAAACTCAGGACCTTACACTTCCCAGGTGTAGCTTATGCCTCTGAACTGTATCTCCAGCTCCCCAGTGTTCTATTTTTAATAGCAGAGGGAAAGAGCCATTCAGGGGAAAATTCACTTCCTGTCACTTTGGCAAAAAATAATTCCATTTCTTTCTCTTCTGTCCCTTAATCCATCACTTAATCTTTTTGTGCCATTTGGCCAAACAAAGGTTTAAGGGTGGGTTTGAAAAAAAAAAATCCTTTTGTTTTTCTTTTTTCTGTCCCTGTTGTTTAAGAATGTTGAAATAAGACTAACTAATTGAGTTACATTCAAGCTATCAAGGTTTTTTTCTTCTCTCATCACTCACTAGCTATACTGGAAGACAAACCTACTAATAGTCAAAGGATAATGTTGTTCTACATAATACCCTTACTATCTAAATATTTGAGCCATTCATTAGCATTTTATTTTAGTTTTTATTTTTAGCCTTTTTGAGCCAGGGTCTCACTATGCAATTCAGACTGGCCTTGAGCTCACTTTATAACCGACTGGCCTCAAGCCTGCAACGATCCTCTTGCCTCAGTCTCCCAAATGCAACAGATTACAGGCATGTACTACCATGCCTAGTTTTCACTAGCATTTAAAAATAACTTATTCTTAGAAATAATTTTGTCTTGCCAAAAGTTGGAATGTGTTTAAAAGGTTTCAGTTGTTTTAGAACTACTTGGAAGAAATGAGTGTGTTAGAAATATAGTATTTCTATTCTTCATTCATTCATAGAGATGTAGTGATTTGTTGCCAATCAAATTGACAGGTGCAATGCTTGAGACATGTATTATGTCTGTTTTGTGGATGAGCTAGTAGCCAAACAGATTTGAGTTAATGACATAAAAAATTATCCCTCTCTTTCATCTGCAAAGAAGAGTTAAGACACAAAATTGAAGACCAGAAGCCTCTGTCTGAATAGTTTTCAAAGATTATTTACCTTTATTTTTATTTATTTATTTTTTATTGTATGTATTTGGTACAGGGTCTCATCATGCAGCTCAGACTCTAGTGATCATCCTGTTTCAGCCTTCCCAGGACTGGAATTACAGATGTGTGCCACCATGCCTGGTCTTGGTGGCCTGCTCTGCACACCGGGGAGGTGCCAGCATGGCATGTACTACCAGGGACTCAATCTGGATCCTTGTGCTTGCCTCGGTAGCTGCTTAGACCACGGAGATATCTCTGTTGTTTAAATATTTTTGAACAATTTTCCTTTTTTTCAATATTGCAAATAATATCATTCCATTATCTCAATAACTTTCTTCTTCCTCTTCCTCCTCGTCCTCATTCTTCTTCTTCCTATCCTTCGTCACTGTACCACTGAGATACATCCCCAGATATCTTACTATTAATACTTACTAAAGAATTGGTTTCTTTTTCCTAGTTTTCATTTTCAGTGTTTATAATGATAGCTTTGATGTAATTTTGTCTTTATCTTCTTGGGAAGTTCTAGGGCTTAAATTTGTTCCTTTACTATCTTTAAACCAGTCTGATACATTCCCAGCCATAATCTCTTCACATATTACTTTGGCCTTGTTCTCTCCTCTTCTCTCTTATGAGAATCCAATGATATGTATGTCAGCCTCTTTGATTGCATTTTATATTATTTTCTATATTTTCCATATTTTTGCTGTATGCTTCACTCTGGTTCTTGTTCTGAAAAATCTTCTAATAATTTTCTATTTAGTGGTACTGTTTTATTGTCAGTCCTATATATTGCACTTGGTTATTGCATCTGTCAATGCTAGAATTTCTGTTGCAATTTTTTTAAGGTTCTAAGATCTCTGCTAAAATTCTCTCTGATTTTTTCTTTCTTTGACTATATATCCCATGCTGTCTTCAGACTTGGAAATCCTCCTGCTTAAGCTGCCCAAGTGATAGGATTACAGACATGCACCACAATGTCAGGCTATATTTAAAAGACGAATTAAAAATAGCTAACTAAAAAGCATATTTGATAACTCTCTTATGTGGATTCCTGTGGGTCCATTTCTATTTTCTGCTTTTTTCTTATCACATTACATGCCTTCTGATATTCCTAATTATTTTTAGAAAGACAGACACCACTGTTGAAGATCTGAGGCTTAGGATGATATTTTCCTTCAAGATGATCAAATAAGGGATTAAATCCTTAGTAAAGGATCCCACTGAAAGCAGGTCTCTTCTTCACTATAATTTTAGGAATGCAAAGTTTCAAATAACCACTAAGAAAAGAATATGCAATGTATTAATTATTGGATCTGTCCTACCAATTGATTTGAAACTGACTCATTGCTATTTGTTCAATAAAATTATGAGAAAAAAATAAAATAAAGGTTTAATAGAAATCTCCCTCTAGTATCAGAATTCCAGTTTTTGTCCCTATAGTCCCATAAGTTTTAATAAAATACCTTTTCAGTTTTTAGTTGCTTCTTCTAGAATGAGCAAACACTTATTAGGGAAATGAAGAACCAAATACCAGCCTTAGTTTCCTAGGTTTCTACCTGCTTCCAGATTTTGGCCACATAATTCTATCTTGAAAGCTCTCCTGTGCCTTTACATAGATTTCAACCATGTTCTTAGTTGTTATCAGTAGGAAGTTTGATCTGATTGCCTCATCAAACATAACAGAATGTACAAAGCCTAATTTTAAAAATTTTTAAAAATCTATGCTGTCTTGTCCAAAAGGCACCAAAAGACCCAATAATCTTTTTTTCTTGTTTTTAATTTCTTATAACTTTTTTGACCAATTTTGCATGCCTATATCTGGTATTCTGAACAACTATTTTGAAAGCAACATTATACAATATAACAATTATTGTTGAATTCCTATTATTTTATTTAGTGAAAATCTGTATCATTTCTATTTTTTTTACTATTTTTATTGTCTTTTTATATTAATTTTATTGAGAAAGAAGTAGCAATGAGACTGTTTCAAAACAGGTTAGCAGGAAGGAAAGTTACAATAATTAATACATTGCATATTGTCTTTTTTTTTTTTTTTTGTCGGAACCAGGGATTGAACTCAGGCCTTTGTGCTTGCCAGGGAAGTGCTTATTCCACTGAGCCATCTCCCCGGCCCACATATTGTTGTCTTTATAGTAATTATTCATAGTACAAGATGCAGACATGATATCTTAAGACCTAATAATCTAATGAATAATATTTATAAAGTGGATTCACATATTTTTGATTTATATTTTTTAAAGGTAGGAAAAGAGTGATCTGAAGAGCAAGCTTTGTCCAAGTAAAAGTAGGAAAAGAAGTGCACTCCATTGCGTGAGAGCAGACCACTTTGAAAGGACACAGTAGTAGCTCAATGGCCACTGTCTTCTTAAATCTCCCACTCCTCAGTCTGGTGTTAAGATATGGGCTGTCTTATAAAACAAATCTACTGTAGTTCTCATGAGATGAATTAAAGATGGCACTCTAGGTCCACATGCTAACCTTTGGGTCCTGCTCTGCTTAAGTTTCTAGGATTTTGTAATTGGTAGGTCAAACCAACTTCCCCAGCCAGCTCTTCCATGGCCTCATCTCCTAGCTTATTTTCTCCTTAGAGACAAAACCCCATGATTCTTTATGGGGTACTGACTGAGTGAAGATCTCCATCTCCCTAAAGCTACTTTTTGCTAAAAGGGGATGTGAGCACTACCTACTGGGGATTATGTGCTTTCCAAATACCTTGGTATATCATGGTTCATCAGCTAGGCTGTAGAAAAAAAATTCAAACAACTTACAACTTATTATGAATTAAAAATAAGTACATATGAGGCACAAAGACAGAATACAATAGTGATTTTGGAGAGATAAAATGAGAATGAAAACTATCAAATAACTATTTTCCTGGAAAATCAATATTCACAATGGATGCTATTTAAAGAATAAAAAAGGAATCAACCAGAGGGTAGGCCCAGCATATGAGTGAGACTGCCCAGGCCGCTGGACCCTGAATCTACTGAGAGTGCTGGCCTGGTGTGTGAGTGAGACTGCCCAGGCCACCAGGTCCTGAAACAATCCAGAGCATAGACCAGGGCATGTGAACGAGACTGCTTGTGGGCTCCGGACACTGAATCAACCCAAAGCTCAGGCTTGTCATGTGAATGAGACCGCCAGGGCCTCCAGACCCTGAATTGTCTCAGAGCACAGGCCCAGCATGTGAGTGAGATGGCCCGGGGCCTCTGGAACCTGAAGCAATCCAGAGCTCAGGCCCAGTGTGGAACCCTTCAGCGGAATTCAGTGCAAAGAGGCAAGAGACAACACCCACCCAGCTGATTCAGGAGCAGAACATCTTGCCAGTGTGACACAAAGGGTTTCCCTGCAAGGCTACAGCAGGAAGAAATGGAGCACAGCATTCAGACTCAAGCCACACCCACCTGGAGGAGTCTGAACTTCATAGATCTGACCTGGTGCTAAGGTGATAACTCTATCTAAGCTCTACACCAAAGGTCAAAAGTCAGGGGTATATAAAATCACAAAGAGAAAGAATAAAAAGCAGTCTCAGGCCCCAAGTCCACCAAGCAAAAATGGAGAAGACACTGGCGTAGAGGAAATTGGAAATTATACATCTGAAATCTCTGAAATAATACTGTTGGAAGTAAAGAAACTACTGCAGAAAAGTATAGAAGAGATCAGATCAAAAATAATTTCTGAAGTAAAAAATGTGGTGATAACTATAATCAAAGAAGTACTAAGTGCTTCTAAAAAATACACTGATTAAAAAAAAAAAAGAGCAGAATATAGAAATGATGGAACCCCTGAATAACCAATATAGGAAAGAAATAGAATGCATGAAACAAATTCAAAGTGATATACAGGAAATTAAAATCTCAGTCACAAGCTGGCAAATTCATTTGAGTGAAAGTGAAAATAGACTTTCTAACCTTAAAGACACTAGTGAAAAAGTAATCAAAGATCTCTTAAAAATAACTAGGATGCAGGAAAAAATAATTCAACACCTGCAAGATGATGCAAAGATGAACAATGTGAGACTAATAGACATCAATGAGAAGGAAGGAGTCAATACAAATGACGTAAAAAGAGTATGGGCAGAAGTAACAGCAGAAAAATTCCCAAATATGGGGCAACAATCTGACATTCAGTAACTGAAGCATATAGAACTCCAAATTACATCAACCCAATTAAAACCACTCCCAGACATATCATAATCAAAATCCCAGAAATTCATCACAGGAACAGTATACTAAAAGCTGCTAAAGAAAAGAAACAGATCGCGCTTAAAGGAAAACCCATCAGAATAATGGCAGATTTCTTTTCACAAACCATCAGGGCAAGAAGAGCATGGAGCAAGAAAACAAATTCCAACCCAGACTGATGTACTCTGCAAAACTCTCTTTCAAGTATAATGGAGAAGTAAAATACTTCCATGACAAATAACTAAAAAATTTCATGATGACAAAGCCAAGCCTACACAGACTACTCAATGATATTCTAGAGAGGGAGCAAAATGATCATAACACCATGAATGAGAATGTAAAGAACTCATCAAATAGGGCAAACAATGAAACACAGGAGAATAAGAAGTATACAGTGGTAGTCTTTCAGTTATTCTTTTGTGTATAGCAGCAAAATATTTCTGTCACACACTCTATAAATGGGCTTCTCTTGCACCCTATGAGTCATGATTCCATATGGGTCTACAGGGTGGTTTTCAAGGAAATAGCTATAGCTCAGTCCCACAAGTGACACATGGCCACCAGTAAGTGTCATGGTCATTATCCATGTCTACAACATATTAGAACTTTGTGTGATATCCTATTCCCAAACTGTCATAAGGGGTGGTCATTTATTTGTCAGCCAGACCAAGCCAGGAACAACTGGATGAACTCAAACACAGTACATGTACACCCAAATTTCAGTAAGTGCTAAGGTTATAACTGTTGAAAGGTATACAGGAACTCAGATTAGAAAAAAACCCTGAAATAAAAAAGAAATCTCTGAATTAATAATGTCTAAAGAATCAAATACGAAAACGTATAGAAGAAATAATCACTGTAGTAAAAGAATTAATAACTGACTCTAAAAGAGACCCTGATAAAAAAAGGGGGGATTAGAAAAATGATGGAATCCTTCAATAAGCAATACAGGAAAGAAATACATCACATGAAGCACAGTCAAAGAGATATGGAGGAACTTAAAATCTCAATCACACACTTGCAAAGCCATTTGAGTGAAAGTGAAGATAGCTTCAGATCTTGAAGACACTATTGCACCTAGTAAAAATGTAAGAAAGGATTTTGTAAAAACAAATAGGATGTAGGAAAAAATAATTCATCACCTGCAAGATGATGCCAACATGAACAATGTGCGACCAATAGGCACCAATAAGATGAAGTCAATACAAATGATATAAAAAGAATATGGGCAGAAGTAATAGCAGAAAACTTCTCAAATATCAGGAAACAATCTGACATTCAGATAACTGAAGCATACAGAACGTCAAATAACTTCAACCCAATTAAAAACACACCGAGAAATAGAACAGTCAAGATCCCAGGAATCCAGCCCAAGAATAATATACTGAAAGTCTCCAGAGAAAAGAAGTAAATCACATTCAAAGGAAAACCCATCAGAATTATGGCAGAATTCCTTTCACAACCTGGGAAGGCAAGAAGAGCATGGAGCAGAGTACTTCAACTCCTCTATAAAAAAAAATTCCAGCCCCAGACCTAGCACAGCTTGGCCAATGAGTGAGAACTCCAGGCCCTCCAGACTAAAGAGACCTTTCCCAGTGTTCTCCGGTTCTGCCCCATGGCCCCAGACCCAGAACAGCTCAGCCAGTGAGTGAGAACTGCAGGCCTGCCATGCCAGAGAGACCTTTCCCAGTGTTCTCAACACCTTCCCTCCCACCCCAGACCCAACACAGCTTGCCCAACCCACTGCACCACAGAGACCTTTCCCAGTGTTCTCAACTCCTGCCCCATGGCCCTAAACCCAGCACAGCCTGCCCGGTGGATGAGAACATCCACTACCCTTTTGGGAGCCCAGAAGACCTGCCAAAGCCCAGGCTGGGTGAGTGTGTGAGAGAGCTTTTGTGCTCTCTTACGCCCCCATACCTCTCCACACCCAGCCCAGGCCTGACATACAGGCCTGGGGAGAAACTTTGAGGCTGAAGTCCTTGCACTGAGACTATGGTCAAAATCATGCAGCTAATCCAGAAGCAGAACATCTTATCAAAAGAGGACAACAGGCTCACCTCCAAGGACAGCAACAGGAAGGAGGTGAGCAGAGCAGCCAGACCCAAGCCAGGAAAACATGAACTAGAATTTGGTGAAATAATACCTGAATTTCATAAGGTGCTAAGGTTAGAACTGCACCAAAACTCTACACCCAAAATCAGCAGACAGAGCTATAAGTCATGATAAAACCAAGGAGCCAAATGCAATCTCAGGCCTCCAACTCAGCAATGATAAGTGCAGAGGACACTAATGCAACTAAAATGAACAAATTAACAGAAGCAGAAGCAAGGAAACAACAGCAGAAAGGGATAGAAGAATTCAGACCAGAATTAATGCCTGAAAGAAAAAAATAATTTTCGAATACCTAGCATCAGAAATCCAGAAACATATGGGGGGAACCCAATGCCCACACAGAACAAGCTCAGAGAACACTATTCAAGGTGAAACATATGAATTAACAGCATCTCAGGCAAAGAAACAACAGCAAAAGGGTAAAGAGGAAGTCAAAGCAGAAATAAAGAAAGAAATCTTTGAAATCATAACATCTGTAGTAGACAATCAATTGTGAAAATATATGGAGGAAACCCAATTTGGAAAAAACTCTGCAGTAAAAGAATGAATAGCTACCTCTAAAGAAGAAGTTGAAAAAAAAAAAAGAGGAGATTAGAAATATGATGGATTCCTTGAATGAGCAATACAGGAAAGAAATAGATCGAATGAAACAGAGTCAAAGAAATATAGAAGAACTTAAAATCTCAATCACGAGTTTACAAAACCATTTGAGTGAAAGTGAAGACAGTCTCAGGTCTTGAAGATGCTGGTGCAGCTAGTGAAAAGGTGAGAAAACATCTCTTAAAAACAACTAGGATGTAAGAAAAAATAATCCATCACATGCAAGATGATGCCAAGATAAACAATGTGAGATTAATAGGCATGAATGAGAAAGAAGGAGTCAACACAAATGATATAAAAAGAATATGGGCAGAAGTAATAGCAGAAAACCTCCCAAATATGAGGAAACAATCTAACATTCAGATAACTGAAGCACACAGAACACCAAATAACTTCAACCCAACTAAAAACACATCGAAATATATAATAGTCAAGATCTCAGAAATCCAACACAAGAATACTATACTGAAAGCGGCTAAAGAAGCAGATCACATTCAAAGGAAAACCCATCAGAATTATGGCCAACTTCTCTTCATAAACCATGAAGGCAAGGAGAGCATGGAACAGAGTACTTCAAGTCCTCTATGTAAACAAATTCCACCCCAGACTACTATACCCTGCAAAACTCTTTCAAACTTGATAGAGAAGTGAAATATTTCCATGACAAAGAATAGCTAAAGAATTTCATGACAACAAAGCCATCCCTACACAGGCTACTAAAAGATATTCTAGAGAGTGACCACAATGACCAGAACTCCACGAATGAGAAGAGAAGGAACCCACTAAAAAGGGCAAACAACTAAACATAGGACAAAAAAGAATAAACGACAGCAGGTAAATAACATAACAATCATAAGTCAACACATTTCAATTATAACCATCAATGTAAATGGACTCAATACACCAATAAAGAGAAATAGAGTGGCACACTGGATTAGGAAACAAAATCCAACAATATGCTATATACAAGAAACACACTTCGCTCAAAAGGACATTCATAGGCATAAAGTCAAAGGATGGAAAACAATGCTGCATGGCCCAGCACCGCAGAAAAAAACAGGGTAGCAATCTTGTTCTAAGACAGTCTCAACTTCAAACCAAGAATGATCAAACGAAATAAAGAAGGACACTATATACTGGAAACAGGAAAAATTCAAGAGGTAGAGGTAACACTCATAAATATGTATGCACCAAACATGGGAGCACCTAACTATGGAAACCAAATCTTAATGGACATGAAAAAGCTAATATCCAATACCATAATCTTAACAGGAGACATGAATACCCCCTTATCCCACAAAGACAGGTCAACTAGACAAAAAATTAGCAAAGAAGTAATAGAACTGAGCCAGAACCTGGAACAAATAGACTTAGTAGATATATACTGAGTGTTCCACTCAACCTCAGCTTTTTTCAGTTGCACATGGGTCATTCTCTAAAACAGAACACATACTAGTCCATAGGTCATGCTTAAGTATATGCAAGAAAGCAAAATTATCCCATGCATATTATCTGACCACAGTGCAATAAAACTGGAAAAAAACGACAAAAGAAACCAGCAAAAGCCTCTAAATACATGGAAATTAAATAGCACCTTACTCAGCATTCACTGAGTGACAGATGAAATTAAACAAGAAATTCAACAATATCTGCAATTCAATGAGAATTCAACCACAACTTATCGGAATTTATGGCATGCGATGAAAACAGTTCTCTGAGGGAACTTCATAGCTATGAACTCACACATTAAGAAAACAGAACAGGAACAAATAAACACACTAAAGCGACACCTCCAACATCTAGAAAAGGAAGAGCAAACCAAACCCAGAGCCCAAAGACGAGAAGAAATCATAAAGATTAGAGAAGAAATTAATTCAATTGAGACAAAGAAAACAATTCAAAGAATCAATGAATGAAAAAGCTGGTTCTTTGGAAAACTAAATAAAATTGATAAGCCACTAGCTAACCTTATCAAAAAGAAGAAAGAAAAAAATTCAAATACAAGCAATAAGGAATGAAAAGGGCATAATCACAGACCAAGTGGAAATTCAGAAGATTATCAATAGCTACTTTGAGACTCTTTATGCTCACAAAATAGAAGACGGATGAAATGGACAGATTTCTCAAAAGGTACAAATTACCAAAACTGAATCAAGAAGATAAAACAACTCTCAATAAACCAGTAACAGCCAATGAAATACAAAATGTAATAAAAAGGTTGCTGACAAAGAAAAGCATAGGTCCTGATGGATTCACAGCTGAATTCTACAAGAAATTTACAGAGTATATAATCCCTACACTCCTCAAACTCTTCAATGAAATTGAAAAAGAAACAGTTTTCCCAAAATCATTCCTGGAGACAAGTATTATACCGATACTAAAACCAGGGAATGACACAACCTAAAAAGAGAACTACAGGCCAATCTCCCTCATGAACATAGATGCAAAAATCCTCAATAAAATCCTAGCAAATACAATACAGAAAATCATCAAGATCATACACCATGACCAGGTAGGGTTCATCCCAGGGATGCAAGGGTGGTTCAGTAATCAAAAATCAGTAATCAAAAATGTATAAATGTAATACATTATATCAATAGAGCAAAATTTAAAAACCATATGACCATCTCAATTGATGCAGAAAAAGCTTTTTACAAAGTCCAACATTCATTCATATTCAAAACCCTAAAGAAAATTGGAATAGATGGACTCTACCTCAATTTGATAAAAGCCATCTACGAAAACCCAATGGCTAATCAAATTCTAAATGGGGAAAAATTTAAATCTTTTACTGTTAGATCTGGCACAAGACAAGGATTGTCCTCTATCATCCCTCCTATTCATTATAGTTCTGGAATCATTAGCTAGAACCATTAGATAAGAGAGAAATAAAAGGAATAAGAATAGGTAAAGAAGAAGTTAAATTATCATTATTTGCTGATGACATGATACTTTATTGGAAGACCCAAAAAACTCCACCAAGAAGCTACCTGAATTGATCCACATATTCAGTGCCATCACAGGACACAAAGTCAATATCCAAAAGTCAGTAGCATTTCTCTATATAGATGACAAACACACTGAGAGGGAAACTATAGAAACAATACCATTTACAATAGCACCACGAAAAATGAAATAATTTGAAATTTACCTAACTAAAGAAGTAAAAGATCCTTTCACAGAAAATTAGAACACCCTAAGCAAGATCATAGAGGATTTCCGAAAATGGAAAGATATACTCTGCTCCAGAATAGTAAGAACCAACATTATGAAGATGGCCATCCTCCCAATATTAGTGTACAGATTCAATGCAATCCCTATAAAACTACCACCAACATACCTCCCAGATATAGATAAATCATGCCTAAAATTTACTTGGAACTAGAAAAGACCTACAATAGCAAAACGAATCCTGGGCATAAAGATAAGGTAGGAGACCTTACACTTCTTGACTTTTAATAATACTACAAAGCTAGTGTGATAAAAATTCAGCATGGTATTGGAAATGAAATAAACCTGAGGATCAATGGAACAGATTAGAAGAAGCAGGAACCTGTACGAACACACTCAGCCAACAATGGGGCCAAACACGCTTACTGGAAGAAAGATAGCCTCTTTAACAAATGGTACTGGAAAAACTGGCTCTCTGCATGCCCAAAACTAAAACTTGACTGAGCTCTATCACCATGTGCTAAGCTAAAGTCAAAGTGGATTAAAGATCTAAACATTAAAACAGAAACACTCAATCTCCTGGAAGAGAAAGTAGGAGGAACTCTTGAAGACATAGGGGTAGGCAAAGAGTTAATGAACAAAAATCAAATTGTACGGGTAATACTTGAAACAATTAACAACTGGGACCACCTGTTATTGAGAAGTTTTTGCACATCAAAAGAAATTACCATCA
>PVKA01024530.1:13557-34203 GCA_004027165.1 Ctenomys sociabilis | reverse complement strand
TATTGAATTTTTGATATAATTCAGCTATAAAAAAAGATAAGTAAGCAACTACACTCTTAATTCACTGATAAGAGATATCTGCTAAAATAATACCTGTAAATATAATATCATGTATGCACCTTGTACAATACCAAAACGTTATGAAAACAGTTTGCAATGTCTGTATGGTTAAGATGTCTTGAAACTGTCTGATTGACATTTGTATTTTAATAAAATAAAAATAAATGGAAAAAAATAAAAAAAATAAATTTCTGTGTAAAAACGTGTAATTGTTCATTCCTAGTTTTTAAAAAAATATTTTTATTTATTTATTTTTCTTTCTTTTTTTCTTCACATTCTGTAGGGATTTAAAGTTTAACATATCAATACATCATGGAAAATTCCTGTTGCATGTTATGTCTAAGAAGTATGATATTCAGACAGATAGTGAGGTTAACTCAACTTCCTATTATATAGGGTAATAATATTAGTAAGCTTCTCTTCTGGTGGATTACCAACTTAAGTTTGCAGACCAAAAATTAGAGAAAAAGAAGGACTGCAAGGATAGCCAACATTTTAGCCCTAGCCATTCAAGGTCAGTGAAGACTAAGGAAATGGTAGAACCTGTACTGTAACCTCCTGTAACTCAGTGTTGACCCAAATTTTCTGATCAAGGAGATTATGGGGCCACAGAGGAAAGTGATCAATGATGTAGAGTGTACCTAATGAGAGTTGCATGGACAGAAAACATTTTCTCAGGCTTTCACAGAAAACAAATTGGTCAAGCAATGGCTGTGATTCATCCACATGGCTGATACTCACAAAGGATTTACAAACTGTGATACAGGGTTTCAGGGAAAATCCTGGGGGAATTTGACTGACCTTGTCACATACAAAAGTTAAATTTCTTGTTATATAGGTCTTGCTTTATTTTGGTCTTAACCATCCAGCGGAAAAGTATAAACATGAGGTAAAAAAAGTAAAGCCATATTAATATGCTGAGCTGTAAAAGGCTTAAGCCAACAGCTTCTGATATTTCCAGTCCTATGGAAAACCCACTACTGTTATGGACTACTGGACTATATTTGAATATTTTGCTGAATTCATGCACCTACAGTATTTAAATGACAATGGAATACACCATGTCTGACAAAATACAAATGAAGGAACATTTTGTATCTGTATATACTAAATAGGATATATATACAGCTACTTTCTCTTAATTCAATGAGAAGAAAGATTTGTGTTAATAGCATTTGGACAGAATATCATGTCTGTATCTTGTACTATGAATAACCACTATGAAGACAATATGCAAGATATTAATTACTGAAACTGGCCTATTAATCAGGTCTGAAACTGTCTCATTGCTATTAGTTTCTCAATATAATTAAAAAATTCACATTGTTGGTTCTAATCTCCTTTAAAACTGGAGTTTTTAGTACTAGTCTCCATGATAGCCATAATTCTTGTGCATTCAGTTGTCTGCTTCTTATGAACTGGACTTTGTATGGCTGAAAGCTGTACCTACTGTTGTTTAGAGAAACAATAAACTTGATAAACTGGATGTACCATTTTGCACCAACAATTTGTGAGATTTTTTTTCACCTGTTTGAATCCTTGTGAGCACTTGGTGTTGTTAGTTTGTTCAGTTTGACCTTTTTCAGTGGATCTGCTTGTACTTTCATTTTGTAGTCCCCTAAAGCTCAGTAGAGCTTATCATCTTTCCATGGTCTTCTTTGCAAATATTTCTAAGAAATTTCTGTCCAAGTCTTTTACTTTTTAGTCAGATTACTTATCGTTTTGAGTTTAAGACTCCATTCTTTATATATTTTATATATATCCTTTATTATTTATCATACATTTCATAAATATTTTCTTCCAGAATATGGTTTATATTTTCACTTCACAGCATTTACAGAGCAGAGTTTTGATGTCTAAATTGTTAGTCTTTTCTTTCTTGATTTATGTAAAGAAATTTTATTTAACTGAAAGTCAAGAGAGTTTTTGCCCTATATTATCTTCCTTCAGTTTTATAATTTTAAAACTTTTATTTTTTATTTTTTGCAGATCCTGGGATTGAACTCAGGCCCTTGTCCTTGCCAGGGAAGTGCTTTTTCTACTGAGCCATCTCCCTGGACCCTAATTTTAAAATTTATATATGGACTTTTTTACATTTTAATTGATTTTTATGTCTGATAAATTTTTTATGTGTGATAAAAGTGAATGCCAGGATTTATTCTTTTCATATCAATGTTCAATTATTACAACATTACCTGTTAAATAAACTACCCACTATTTCTTAAATTGCCTTTCAAAAACCTGTGATACTTTCTCTTCCAGAAAGATGGGATTTGAGTATAAAACTAGATCACCTCACAACCCATACATTTTGATCTTGTAAGATTGCATTCATTTTACTATTCAGATAGGAAGCTTTTAGACTCCTTAAGTCTTAGAAATAATTATCCTAAAGCTGGGACCAAAAGACAATAAAATCTTTCATAACAGAAAATTAGAACTTAAATTTGTTGTCTTTTAAAGCATTATAACTATGAAGATATGAATCCCTTTATTTCTATCACTGAATAACCCCTCAGATCCCTTAGATACTTTAAAATCATCAACATTACTTTGTGGATGAATAGAACCTTCATAGTTTCCCCTCCAGCGTTCTCAAAATTCTTCCTCTGCTTCTGTAGCCACCCTTGAACTTACTCCTTCATTCCACATATATAGCTCTGCTCTATAGTAATATATATTGTGATGAGAATTTCCTTTCTCAAGGAAATTTGGGATAAAAATGCCATTTCTGATGCTATATTGGCTCAAGTTCTCCCATCCTAGGAATATAACTGAAAAAGAAGAGAGATGAAATGTTAGCTTCCTGATTTAAATAGTATTATATGTTCTTTGGTATTATTAAGTGCTTGTTTTGATTGGTTTTAATTTCAGCTCTTCCAGTTTATATATTGGTAAGCTACTTAATTTTAAATAGTTGAGCATCTATATTAAGTTATTTAACCATTTACTTAAACTCATTTTTTTCTCCACTTAGTGAGCTCAACATGGTGAAGTGTCAAGTCACCAAGTGGTAAGAAGTGTGATCAAATGTACAATGAATGTGTACATTAAAATTTTTTATTGGAGTAAGAAATGCATTGTCATTAATCTCTCTCAAAATTCTACCTCTTTATTTGAATAGATTTGTCTGATGGTTCTTTCCTTTCTAAAGCAGTTCTACAAGTCTTCAGTGGGTGTCTTTAGTTGAGTTCTCGTAGGTGGCTTCATGTCTGAATGAATTCACAGCACTAACCTTTCATGGTCATTTGGACATCAGAGAGGAATCAGAAGCCACACAGGGCCAAACACAATTAATGGGAAAGGAAGATGAGGACACAAAAATGTATTATATATATATATATATATATATATATATATATATATATATATAAATTTGCTAAAATTATTACAGTATAATGTAGGTAATTACCCTCAACATATTTCAGACACTTCCTCACTTTGAACTCACTCATCCATGCTTGGCAGTGTTTCTCTTAGTATAATATGTTTTAAAATATGTAAACATTCATGTGTCCTGGTTACCCCTTCTACAGCAAAAAGGTGGTGTCAGGAGTACTCCATCAAGCTATATGCAATGGAGAGGGGAAAGTACGTTTTCTGGAGAAATATTACAACACCGTCAGTTTACTATTACTACAAGTGGCTTATTTTAATTTAATTTTTTTATTTAATCATTTATTTGGTACAGGGCCTTGCTATGCAGCTCAGACTTATAGTGATCCTCCTGTCTCAGCCTCCCCAGTGCTGGGATTACAGATGTGCGCCACCATGTCAAGGTTCTGCGTTAACATGGCGTGCAATACCAGTGATCAAACCTGGGTCACTGCGCTTGCCAGGCAGACATTTAGACTGCTGAGCTATCTCTTCGGCCTTATAAATGATTTAGTAATAAAATATTAGGCTGGGTGACCCAATTGCATTATTTTAACAGTGACATGCCACTGAGTGATTGGAAGTTAAAAGTGACTGTTATAAGAGACAAAAACATGTTCATTTTTTTTAAGGTAACTGAAACTGGATAATAAAGCAATCTTATCCTTAGTCCTCCGTTGTCTGCATGAGTGTGTCCTTCAGAAAGTCCATGGAATAATTTGTAAAATTAATTTACTGTCTCTCTCCATTTTCTCTCTCCTCTCTCTCTGTCTCTGTCTTTCTCTGTCTCTGTCTGTCTGTCTGTCTGTCTGTCTGTCTCTCCTCCCATGTCTCTCTTTCTCTCCCCCTCATTTGTCTGTCTCTGCCTCTGGGTCTCTCTCCAACATCTCACACTAAATTTCTCATGACCTTCACTCATGATCTTCCAGCTAAAATTATGATCATGCATTATCTCCCACATCCCCCTAACATACACATAAATTCTCTTTTGACAAAAAAAAAAAAAAAAAATTGAAGGGCTGGCCAAATAGCAGACTAAAGCATCTACAAATAGGTGCAGGGGCTGGGTATTTGATCCCTGGGCCTGCTATGCTAGCACTGCCCCTGAGGTGTGCTGAGAGGGCAATTGAGACTGGGTGGAGTGGCATGCTCATGTAATCCCAGCTCTTGGGAGACTCTAAACAGGCAGATCACCATGAGTCTGATCTAGTAGTGAGACCCTGTAGACCCTCCCCTAAAATACAATAGTAATAGTAATAATAATAGTAATTTGATACCAATAATTACAATATTCCATATCTTTCTTCCAGAGAAATAATGTTGTTCCTCCTCAATATTTGAAAGATAAGGGTTCTGTGTACATCCTAGAAAAATTACCAATTAGGGCAAAAAGAAGTATTCACTATTAAGCTATTAAAGTAAGTATTTGATGAAGGTAACTTTGTGTCTTCTTTTCTGAATTTGATTCAAAGTTATAATTGGTTCCAAGAGGAAGCAATGCATTTATCAGTCAGAAGAGCTTTCACATTAATCTTTTATTAAATAAAATACTCTTTCTATCCTTGTCTTTCACCCCAAAGATAGACTGGATTCAAATAGACTTAACTGCTTTTTTTTTCTTTCAGTTCTCTGGATCTGAATTGGGCCTGCCTAGGAGCTGATATTCATAAATTTTTCTCACTTAAAAGTTTAATTTTTTTTCATATAATATATTGGCAAGTCTATTGTATATACATAAATTATGCAGCACAACAAGTCACCTGTTTAGCTGATTTTTTTAGTTGGATATGGAATCATTTGTGCAAAGAGTAAAAATCTTGATTATCAAATGAAAAATGAAGGGTAATTTACGTTTTACTTTTTCTGTAATTCTCTGTTCCATTTGAGCACGTAAGCCCTGGTATCTCTCCTGCATTGTGCTGGGACACGATCACAATTTCAGTATTTAAGTAGCTGTCTACTGCTTCATTTGAAGACATAGCTGATAGACTTTATTCTTTCTGATAACACCAAAATGAAAATTATTTACAATTTCCCACGTACCCTTGATTGCAAGAAACGAGAATCTCCAGGTTGGTTGAGGACACAGCTATTTCAGCTGATTTCTCTAGCCTAATACCCCTTGAAAGAAAAAGATTGTCCAAATCCAACATTAATCTTAGTTCTTCAGTGACAATGTTATCAGCTGCAGTACATTCTGACAGATGCAGGCATTTAGGGGCTGTGTAATGCCCTGTCCTGTTCTGTTCTGGGCCGGTTGCTCATTGCCAAACAGGCATCTTGTCAACCTATACCGCTAAAAGAGCATGAGTCTTTTGATTTGCTTTCCTGTCATCTGCCAGTCTCACACATTTATTTCACAGTGAAACTTCATCACTACTTTAACTTAATTTATTTTTTAATATTTCTTGTTTATACAGTAAATGTCCATTTTAATACATGGAATTTTATTTGTTTTTGTGGAACTAGGGTTTGAATTCAGGCCTCTGAGCTTGTCAGGCAAGCGCTTATTCTACTGAGCTATCTCCCCGACCCCCAATAGGTAGAATTTTCTAGCACACAACAGTGCAACAGGTTGTACTGAAAATTTTTAATATAGCTCTCAAATGTTATTTCATAGAAAGACATTTTTTGTAAGTGCTGCCCAAACAGACCAACCTTTATCAATCTACATGAAGCAGTTTTCCATAATATGCCTCAGTCTAATATTAATTTCTTCATTAATCTAGTAATTACATGAGTAACAAGAAATACTAACTTTGGCTTTCAACAATTCATTTATATTAGTTTTAATGAAAAGTCTAAGAGGTAGAGCTGGCTGTCCTAGAAATGCCAGTGTGAGAAGGAGAGGCCTGGTATTTATCCCTAGATATTCCAAAGTCTTAGTGATAGGAAGGGAAGACGCAGTTCTGCTCGTACTCAGATGGTCCCACACTCCCAGCCATGAGGCCTGTGCACATGGTAAGAACTACCTACTCTTACCCTCTCCACACAAACTCTGGCAGTCAAAATAAAAAAAAAATATTCATAGATGTCAGGTTATATTTTAAGGCTGCAGGCAACCAAAACACAGCACATCTCTGTGTTTCTCTGCTGTTCAGCTTTTCTTTCATTTCCCCGTGGCTTACTCACGTTAGTTGATTTACAGAATGTACATGCTATCTTTTTCTTTGTAATAAATAACCTCAAACTTGGCAGCTTTATTCTCTCATATTCTCCCACCAGTTCTGTGGATCAGGAGCATAGACATGGCTTAGCCAAGCTCTCTGCTCAGCATCTCATAAGGCTGTTATCTAGAGGATCTTCACAGCTGAAGTCTCAACTAAAAGTTTTGAAAGAGAAATATTTTCCAGTATAGGTGGCAGGATTTAGTTACTTATAAGAGGCCAGAAATAAGGCCTCGGTTTCCACCTGGCTGTTGCCCGGTGGTTTTCCATGGTTCCTTATCATGTGGTAGGTAGTTTTGCCAAATGTGCAAGTCAACAAAGCAAACAGGAATGTTCTAGTAGCAAAGGGAACATTATAGTCTTACATGACAACTACAAAAGGCTTTTCAACTGACATGCCAGCTAATGTTATACAGTGTAGGGTAGACAGTAAGAAAACGAGCAGATAAACACGTGATGTTATAGGCAGATATAAGAACTATGAATGCAAGGCCGCCAAAATTGCAGATATAGAAATGTCATTTCTGAAACATTGAAACTTGAATAGACACAAATGTTTGGCACTAGCAAATTTAAAGTGCACAAGAAGCAGCAAAGTTGTAGTTCTTGAGATGAGAATCAGCTTGGTGTGCTGCAGAAATAACAAGAGGGTCCTGAAAATGGAGGGAATTCAGTAAGGATGACATGGAAACAAAGTCGTGGGAAGCTCAGGTCACTAATGCCCCCCAAAGAAGTTAGAATGTATTCCAAATGTAATGAGATATGTTAAAGTTTTATGCATTCTCATGAATAAATCCAAAACACCTAATCAAACCAAAGGCAATTCAAAATTGTTTTCTATTTATGCATAACAGGAAACCTATACTCTTGCATCAAACTAGCAGAAGAAATTAAACATGAAAGATTTAGAGAGGTCAGACTCAACAATGGAAAATATTACTTTCTTCCCTATTTCATTGGCTAAAGCCACATCTCACTTCAAGGGAAACTATAAGATTGTTCTAGCTTGAAGAGCAAGAAAATCAAAGAGATATTTATTAAAAGCTCATGATACTTTTCATTTGGACAATAGGATGTAAAAGGTGAAAACAGAAGCTGGAAGTTTGGTTGGGCAACACAAGGAGAAGGGGAATAAAATGATGGTCCCGTGGCTAGAGAGGTAAAAGTGGAAGCAGTGCGATACTGATTAACTCAAGGTGCATTTGAAGATAGAGTCAAGAAGAGTTGTTGCATGCTCTGTATTGCTGATAAGAAAAGAGAACGCTCAAAGACTTGTCTCATATTTGGGATTTAATAAATGGACATAAGATAGATGGGGACAGTTCACAAAATGAGGACACACAGAAAAGGGGAGATTGGTGTTGAAGGTGTGGAAAATCGAGAATTCTCTTGGATTCTCCTCCTCTGAGACATTACAGTATCGAGTTGATAGTGGATGAGCAAGGAAGAGTAGAGAGGGCAGTACTGCTGGTTTACATGTAGAGATCACTAAGTCATACAGGTCACTAACAATTATGGAATTCATTAGGATTAGTTTATTAGGTTACCGAATTATAGGATTAAAGTCTAGGATCCTTCAACATAAAGAGAAAGAGAAGTCTCCAAAAGTGAATGGTGAAACTAAACTTTGAGCATAACATTCTTGATGCCAAGTATTTAATAAGGTAAATGGATCCATAATGTCAAATGTTATTGTGTTGGGAGGATCAGAAAAATCAATAGAAATGACAATTAGATTTGCCAAGATGCAAGCATTGTGATTATAACTAAGCAGTTTCAATCTGGAAACTGTGATCAACATGGCCAGGCTTTCTTCTCCTTTTCCTTCCTTTTCCTTCTTCCTTCTTCTGGCAATCAAACTCAGGAGTTTGTAACTGCCAGGCTGGCTCTTGTGTCATGCTTTATTCTCTTTAAAAAAACATAAATATGTTTAAAATGCCAAAGAGAAAAAGAAGCACTTAAGGAAATCTAAACTGTAATATCCTAAACTCTTTCAGTAATTCTTCACACAAAAGGAACAGTTGATGAAAGAGGTGTTGAAGGCAGCACTCGGGAGGCTGAGGCAGGAGGATTGTTGTGAGTTCGAGACCAGCCTGAGCTACAAAGTGAGCTTAAGGCCAGCCTGAACTGCATAATGAGACCCTGTCTCAAAAAAAGACAAAAAAAAAAAAAAAAAAAAAAAAAAAAAAAAAAAAAAAAAAAAAAAAAAAAAAAAAAAAAAAAAAAAAAAAAAACAAAAAAAAAACAAAGAGGTGTTGAAGGCAAGAAAATTTATTTATTTATTTTAGTATTTTAGAACAAGGTCTACAGTGTCTCGTTGTGTAGATTGGACTCATAGTGATCCTCCTCTTTACAGTCTCCTAAGTGCTGGGATTAAAGAGTGTGCCACCATGTCCAGTCTCAATCACCATCTCAGTGCACCTTGGGGGCAGGGCCAGCATGGCAAGGGAAATTTGTTTGTGTACTGTCAGAGTGGCTTTGTAAAGAGGGTTGGAGTGGGCAATTGTAGAGGAAGAAGAGTTGCATTGTTAGAGTGTGCAAGAGGGAGTAGGACCCAGTGCTTATTTTGAAAAGTGGTCATAGGAAAAAGAATGTGCAGGTCAGTTAATATGGGAGGAAAGAGTTGGTGGCAATGGATCTTTTTGATACATTGATGTGGTGCAGGGAAGGGACGTTGTTTATATTTGAACAATCTTTTGATATTGTCCTAGTCTTTTTATTACTTTGAAATTTAAACATTCATTTAGTCAGGTGTTCATTTATAATTATTTATTTATTTATATTTTATGAAAGAGTCTACAAGGTGTTCAGGGTCTCACTACTAGATTGGACTTGTAGCAATCCATCTGTTTACAGCCTCCCAAGAGCTGGGATTACAGGTGTGTGCCACCCCACCCAGTCTCAATTGACCTCTCAGCACACCCAGAGGTGGGGCCAGCATGGCAGGCCCAGGGATCAAACTCCAGCCTCTGTGCCTGCTTGCAGGTGCTTTAATCTGCTGAGCTATTTGGCCAGCCTATTTATTTGTTGAGACAGTGTCATTAGTTTCCCAGTGATACTGAATTCCTGCATTCAAACTGCCTCATCCTCCCAAGCAGCCATGATCTTTTTTTCCATTTAATAATGAAAAAGAAAGTTAAGAATGAAGAGTGAGGAAGAAATGCTGTGCCTGAAAGGAGGAAAGGCTTCCCACTAGTACAGAGACTCATGGAGTTGTAAAAATATTTCATACAGTAAGTTCTTTATAATGTTCATTCTTGGAAAACTAGGACAGATGAGTTGACTCGATGGACCTTTGAAAGCCCTTTTAGATTGAAGATTTCCTTATGTGGTTTTCTGTTTTTTTTCTCCACTTCTTGCATTCTTCAACAACCTAACATTTTTTGAACTCAAATCATATGAAGACTAACTTTCTGTTTTCAAAGAGCCTACAATATTCATTCATTCATTCATTCATTCATTCATTCATTCATTCATTCATTCATTCATAAAAGTTAGATGATCACTGTTATCTAAGAGCTTAAGACAAATGCTCAAAACAAGTTACTACCAATTGAAGGAAATGCTTATTTAAAAATCTGTGTCTCATTTTTCACATTTACCACCCATCCACTAATGGAAAGATTATGTTTATGGAGTGAATCATTTGCTAGGAAAAGATTTTTGTAAGGAGGATTCTGAATAATCCCAAGTAAAATATTGAGCTTAACTGAGTAAGTAAATCATGCTCCACCTAATGAGTTAATCTCTCTCTCTCTCTCACTCTCACTCTCTCTCCTTTTTCTTTCTCTCTCTGTCTCTCCCTCTGCCTCTCTTTCCTTTCTTGCACTAAACTAACCAGGGTGATCTAAAAAGTTGCAACTTCCTTCACTTTGTACTTTCAAGGTATCCGGTGACCTACTTTTTACTCTTCATCTTTTCCCTCATGCTCTATTAAGATGACTCTCACCTCCCAAGGTGTGATATAGTTGATAACTTTGTCCGATTACACTTCCTTCCCTTGGAATGTCTGCATCTTTTCTGGACTTTTTCAATGCATCCTCCTTCCTGCATTTAGAATTATCTCACAAAATTGACACTTCCTGTGTCATGCAATCCTACCCTCGACTGCTAGACATTGAGAACCAACCAATGACTTGTCTCTGACTCATTTCTATTTAGATGATGGCCAATTCCTCTGTTCAACTTAAAAACCTTTTGTGCTTGTCTCCTGCCAACTCCTCTGATCCCATACAGAATTCTCTTTCATTTTGTCTGTAATCTTCCACCTGATCCCTGTGTATGTCATGAGGGTTTATATCACAGGACCTACTAGCATGCTGCAGCCACCTCTCCCAGCTAGTACTTCCTAGTACTTTTCTCACCTGATCTCATTATTCACTACTCTTCACATAAGGTACAGATTTTTCAGGGACTCCTTCTCTCATTCCACCCCAGTTTTTGCCCACATTTTGTCTATTCCCTTGGGATGGTGTTCCTTACAATCATCAGCATGTAGTTCTTTATTATTCTGCTCATGATTTACTCTCTCACATTTAATATAATATCTCTCTCTTGACAGAAAGTCAAAAACGTGTTGGTTAAATGCGTACAACAATGCCATTTTAAAGATAGCTAATCTTTCAGTTACTTTCTAGTACAGTTTTCATATTATAAATCATCTGACACTCATAAAAGGCATCCTTTGGTGCAAAAGCCTGTAGGTGAGCATTAGATTTTCACGATCACTTTAAACATGTAACCTTATAAGTGTTCAAAATAACTCCTTTAAATTCCCGACTGTAATCCTTAAGGGATATGATCGGTACCTTAAGAGAAGAAAATGAGTAACAATGGAGGGTCCACACCTTTAAAGCTGTGTGAAGTTCTCATAGTCTTATTTTAAGGCAGTCCTGCTGTTTTCTCACCCATTAACTACTTGGCCTTCCTTTTTCCATGTTTCACACAAATAGAGATTAGTGGCTATAGTAACTTCAAGCTTCAAATGATGAAAATCTAGTCGGTATATACAAATGTACACTCTGTGAATCCTACACCTTCCATCTTCCTGCATAGTAAAGTCTCTAGGCTATCCATCACAGGAAATAATTTCATGAGAAAACACATGTGGTACTGCATGGGACTAGAATGAATGCACGCTCACTTAAGTGATCTAAACTTAAGCACTTTAGATGTGCGACTCTTATTGCTACACCTCCTTGAGCCAAATCCTGTACCAATATAGCATAGAAATGAATTCCTCATACTTAGCACAGGACCTGGAACACAGCAGGTACTCATTAAATATCTGATGGCTGCATAAAATACATTATACCTACTCTGATGTAGTATCTGAGGTAAAGACCTTACAGAGACTGTCATGATTTAAATAGTCAACAATTGTATCATTATTTATGTCTGTTTTTGATTAATTGCTCTGAGTTCCCCAATCAATCTTCATTCTTCCACATAGAAATGTGTCTGGGACCTGTAAATATCTTTCTTCTGCCCGCTGATGTGGTGATGACCACAGAGGCACTAAGAAAGCCCTGCAGAAGGAATCCCGCTTCATGATCCCATCCTGAGCATGAGGCAGGCTCCGGAAGCAGATGCGGCTGCTCCAGCGCCTCGTGGTCAGCAAGGTTCCCCAGCTCTTCTGCTGTTTTATAGTGGAGGATCTTGAATGAGCATCTCCTAGGAGCCAGCATTTGTAGGAAATCTGGGAAATAGAGTTCTGGTAAGTTACATGAGCTCGGCTCAGCGGTTTCCCTTGCAAAGGATCAACTTCACTGCTCTCCAGGGAGCTAATGATATCGCTTTCTCATCAGGCTGGAATTTCAGCCCTTGCCTGTCACTTGCTTGGTGCTCGTCTCAGTTGTGAGCATCTTCCTTATAGCTGGGACTCTGACATTCCTTAGCACACCCTAGGAAAAATTAACCAAAATCTGTCCTCCGCCAGAGTCAAAATTTTTAATGAAATAATTTTCCCTTTCAAATTATTATGTAGCTCCTCTTTCCTGAGTGGATCCTAATTGATAGAATTGTCTCTGTGTTACAGATGAAAGAACAAGGGTAAATTCATGCAAGTTCCTGCAACTGGCAAGCAAGACATTCAGCTCTAAGTCCAAGGTGATATGATTTCTATATGTAGGAGTGACCATAAATTTAATACATTGTAATATGTATAAAATCATGTATACATATTACACCTTATGATTTCATACCTTTCCATCACAGTATCTCATATATTGCTCACTGTAAGTCCCTTATAGTTTCTGAGCAAAATCTTTCCTCACATATTATTTCCCTGTCATGTTAGTTTTCTCCTTCTGTGTGTTTAGTGGAGAAGATTTCTGTGCATGTATTTTCTTCCAGTTTGGCTGGTGGCATGTAGCTTTCAGGTACTTCCTCAAATCATAGTTTAAATTAACAATGTGATTAATGGCTGGATTTCTGATTTTAAAATATTAACACATAGACAATGCCGAGTCGTGATTTTTTTGTCACTCTGCATACAGTACCATATAATCGAAAAAATATAAATACTTAAAAGAATCAGAATGGAATGAAGAAAAAGTGGAAGCTGTAATTAACTAGCCATATATCAAGAGAAAAGAAAAAGAGGGAGAGAAAAGGAGTGAAAAAAGAGATAAAATAGTAATTGCAAGTTAAGAATTAATAGTCCTATTTTTTATTGTTATTATTAGCTGTGGTGGTGGTGATGATGAGCCAAGGAATTGAACACAGGGCCTTTGCACATGTCTGACAAATGCTCTACTCTGGAGCTATGTTTCCAACCCTGCATAGTCATATTCAGTTTCTCCAAAAGATTGAAGAAAAATTAAGATCGTTAGTCAGGGATCTCTTCCTCTACCCCAAAATATAAAAGCTTTAGTTTCAGTCCTATAAGCTTTTGGAAACCTGCATTGTTCTTTTGCAACCCAAATCAAACTAATGTATTGACTTGAGATAAGTGATTGAATGCTAAATTGTACCACCAAAGCCTGAGAATGAACAAATGATGTTTTCACTTTGTAGCCGAGCAATCACATTGTTCCCTATTGTGCAGCTCCATTCTACCATCCGTTATTGTTAACATCATTACATTGCATCTGCAATGTGACAGCTTTGGATTTCTGAAAAGAACACAGTTGCTTAAAGAGAAATCTCCTGTTCCTTCCCAAGGGAGATGCTATCTTTTTGATTCTCTCAGAGGGCAGAATGAACGTTAAAGTAGGAGTGCTGGTGGGGACACCATGCGGGTCATGAGTGCGTTAGGATATCCCTCTGGCCCTCTTGCCCATCTTTTCTTTCCTCACCACACCACCATTCTCGGACATGTAGGTGAAGTAGAACTGGGTTCCTGGGTGAGTGACATCCACTATTGGCACAGAGTTCCACAATAGGTAGATCATTGCATCAGTGATGACTCTAAATTTCATTAAAAAAAAAAAATCTCTTGATGTCTGCATTTAAGTTTTATTATCTGTCAATGTGTGCATTCCAAACATATCCTTTGCATTGATGCAAAGCATGTGTTGTGAATTAGCTCATGCTCCCGTACATGAAAAATGACTGTCTGTGGTGCTCCTTCAATCATAGATCACCCGTATTATGATTATTTTGATTTTTTAAAAAACTAAACATGAAAGATATTACTTTCATCCATTTTTGCATGAAGAAAAACATGTTAGCAATGTGAGTGGGTTTTTCCCCCACTTTGTCATCTTTCATTTAATTTTAACTTCATTATTAAGATGAATTGTAATGATATTTAAAGCCCCAGAGGCAAACTGGCTTCATTTGATTTCTTCTGGTAGATGAAAAACACAAAAACTGTTAGCAGTTCCACTCTTCTGTGCAGTGCACCCTGTGCTTTGTGCTTACATTTTTAATGTGCCTTTCAAAATAGAATTGATTTAGTTCTTTCTTTTAAAATGTAAAACAATAAATATTTTATAAGGAAAAGGATCACATTTTTTTTCTTTTGGGGGCTATGAGCAACCGAAACTAAAAATGATCTTACCATATTAGCCAGCAAAACAACGCTGCTTTAAAATGGTTGGAATTTTCAAAGGAACGTGCCTGGAGGTGCAACTTGTTTGGTACTTACTGCTCAGAGGAGAATTTAGTCCTGTTACTCTGTAGCATCTGTCCTGTGCTCAAGGTTCTGAATGCCCAAATGAAAACAAAGAATTCAAATAATGAACACTCCATGGAATTCACTCAAAGGAACACATACTGTGGGTATGTTGTAGAGCATGATTTCTTGGTAGAATTTCA
The DNA here is from genome assembly GCA_004027165.1 of Ctenomys sociabilis. Taxonomy (NCBI): domain Eukaryota; kingdom Metazoa; phylum Chordata; class Mammalia; order Rodentia; family Ctenomyidae; genus Ctenomys; species Ctenomys sociabilis. The sequence goes on along the minus strand of PVKA01024530.1, from coordinate 19,339 downwards.
GGTGTGTTCGTGAAAAACTCTGACACATTTATATGATTCATGTAGCTTCATGTAGCACAAGCCTTACTTCATAGAAAGACAGTATGCATTTTTGTGGGATTCTTTTTTGTCACACTCAGTATTCAGCCAGGGATGGGAGTCAGGGTCAGGATCAGGGTCAGTTGCATATTGTTTGTCTCTGCATCACCTGGAGCCTTCTCTCTTCTAAAATGTTCATGATACAAGCATTAAATGAACCCCTCTTTTGTGCCTGGTGAGGCCCAGGAGATGAATGAAGCACAGATTCAGCTCTCCAGGAATTTTAATTTTAGTGGGAGAAACTGACCAGTGCACAAATGTTCATGGAAGGTGTTTTAGGTACGTTTTATTGCTGCTGAGACAAAATACCCAACACCCAAAGTTAAAGGAGAAAAGGTTGATGTAGCTCACAGTTCATAGAGATTTCAATCCATAGTCGGCTGGCTTCAAGGCAAAGTGACATGGCAGATGAGAACTGTCATGGCTGGCAGAAAGTAGGAAACCCACAAGGGTAGGAGAAGACAAGCCTCTTTCTGCCGTGTATATTGTTTGAAGGCTACCTGCTCTAGGACGGGTACAGTACTCACATCCTTAATCCCAGCAATGGACCGTGGATCAGTCACAAACTCTAGAAGCCCACCACCACTACTACATGGAGCTTGGCTTGGGGGCATCTAGACACAAAGCATAACAGAAGGCCAAAAGAGAAGAGAGTGCACTGTGGAAGGAATATAAAAGCATAGCAGGGAGTCTCAGGCATTAAAGACCAGTATATAAAAGGCAGTTCTGGGATTCAGAGTTGTTTTGCTGGGAAAGTTTAATCTCCCTTAATAGTGAATAGAGGAAGGTATAGTTGCTGCTGCTCTGTCATCTTTTCTTCCTTTTTGGTGTCTGGCTTCTGTGAACTAAAGAGCCCCTCACCACCCTGTGGGTGACACTCCTCAGTCTCCCTTGCTGACTAATTATTAACAAATTGCTCTTGCTAGATCAATGGGCATGCTTTCAAGTCTAATAAAAACTGAAAAGAAAACTGTTCAAAGCTGGGATTTTTTTAGTCCTGCAGAGCGATTGATTTTTTTTTATGAGGTCCTAAATTACCCAAGAAACATATTTTAAATTCCAGGGAGCATTTTAGATTTGCTGCTCACCATGATGAAGGCATGTTTTCTTGGATGGACTTATTTCTCCTGTTAATTTTTCATCCTGTCTCTGGGTTGGGAACTCATTTACAGTTTCTTAGTAAATGTACAACCTTATACCATTAGGTTTCATTTCATTCAAAAGTACAATTCAGATGCTTAAAACAGTAAATATTCATCATTATTATCATTATTTCTCACTCCTGAATTTGGGAGCTGAACTGAGGAAGCTGTACTCTTTTAATTGTGCTTCAACATTATTTGGTAGTAGATGGTCCTAAACACAAGCAAGGCAAGGAAAGAGCACACAGTTTTGGAATCTTTGCTTCTGCCACGTTCCTAATATCCAAGGGACTAAAATAAGACACAGGGCAAGCTGCAGTTTAAAAGTCAGCAAAAAGGATTGGGGCATTTGGCAAAGTCATGCTGCAGAGGGGATGCATACAAAGAGGTGCAAAAACATAGGAGGTCATTGTTGTGAGGTTGTTGTCAATTTCTTGAATTCATCATTCAGAAGTCAGCAATAGATAAATTCAGAAGAAATAACTGGGATGAATATTCAGTAGAAGAGGTTGACAAAGGATCTACAAACTGTGGTGCAGGGTTTCAGGGTAAATCTTGAGGGAATTTGACTGACCTCGTCACATGCAAAAGTTACATTTCTTGTTATATAGGTCTTGCTTCAGTTTGGTCTAAACCATCCAGCAGAAAAGTATAAAAACAAGGTATAAGAAGTAAAGCCATATTAATGTGCTGAGCTGTAAAAGGTTCAAGTCAACAACTTCTGACATTGCCAGTTCTGTGGATAACCCCCTACTATTATGGACTACTGAAGTATATTGGATTATTTTGTTGAATTCGTGTATGTACAATATTTAAATGGCGATGGAATACCCATCTCTGATGAAACTAAACAAAAAAGGACCATTTTGTATCTGTATATACAAAATAGTTAGGATAGATATACAGCTACTTTCTCTTAACTCAATGAGCAGAAAGATTTGTACTAATAGTGTTTGGACAGGATATCATGTGTGCATCTTGTACTATGAATAACCGCGATGAATACATGCATTGTATCAATTACTGAAACTGTCCTACTAAGTGATTTTGAAATGGTCTCATTTCTATTTGTTTTTTAATAAGAAAGAAGAAAAAAGAAAAGAAGATGTTACAAGGACCCAAGTCTAGGTTGGCTTCTGTGAATCTGGCTTCTGTTGTGAATGTATCATTCTGAAATTCTTTATGTCTTGAAGACCTTGGAAACTCTAGACTAGAAGTTTATAATGTGTTTCATGGCCCAGAAGAAGCTTCTAAAAGAATGTGTTGAACTTGTCAAAGAAAAAATATTCCACTATTCAAAATGAGCAGGCAGAGAGTGATTTTATTCTAATACTGTTGCCAAAAATAAGAGAGAACAAAGACTAAGTGAGGTTACTCAGATCCACTGAAACAGGCTGGAGGATTTTACACCCTAGGGTGGGTAGAAAAGTCCTGCTGGACACTGTAGGGAAGGTTGATCAATGGGATTTATCCAGAACATTTAGTTATTCCTGAGTGTGCAATATTTTTGTGCTTATGCCAAATGTGAAGCTACGTGGCACCCACTAAGGTTAAACTTTTGCACTTTTACAGGAATAGAGACAGAATGCAACCTCTTTTCATGTCTATATTTCAAGGAGAAAATTCCCAGCTTTTTGAGAACCATCATTGTTTTATTGCAAAACTTGTAACAGCCTGGAAGAAAGATTTGCTTACATTTCCAGGAGGCAGAGAAAGAATGCCAAATACAGTTTTCTAGATTAAACAGCATAAGAAAAGGAAAGTTAGAAACTTAGGGTCAGAAAGAAGCCTGTGTAAAGTATACCCAAACTGAGGGGAACTTTTAGGCAAATTTTATCAAACTGAGCCAGACGAAGTAGCCTACTTTGTGTCTTTGCATGGGGCAGTCTGGAATAATTATCCCTTACTATAATGGCTTTATGAAAAATTATAATGTTATAATTAATAAATGTGTTAGAGGGCTGGCCTGATAGCTCAGTGGACTAAAGCACCTGCTTAGGCAGAGCGCAGGGTCTGGTGTTCCATCTCCAGCCCCACCCCACCCACAGGGCGCACTGAGAATGCAATTGAGACTAGGCATGACGGTGCACACCTGTAATCCCAACACTTGGGAGGCTGAAAACAGGAGAATCACTACAAGTCCGATCTACGTAGTGAGACTCTGTAGACCCTGTAGACCCTGTAGACTCTGTCCTAAATACAGAATTAATTAATTAATTAATTAAATTAAATAAACGTGTTGGTATGTTTACTCTTTTGTTTTGTAATGCATAATCAATATCATTCCAACTTTTTTTAGTACCTCTCACCCCAAGTATTTCTCTAGATCTTCCATTCAAGGATATATATATATATATATATATATATATATATATATACCTTTATTAACATCTTTACTAAAGTCTAAGTAGCTTAATGCAATCTATGGCAAATGAAAACAGGACTTAGAGAAGTTAAATGATTTTCCCAGAATTTTATGATTCTACACAATACAGATGGGACTTGAACCAATGGGTATCTGACTATAATGTCTGAATTATATTCTTCTAATTACTACCTCTAAATAATCCCTCTGAAGGGATTACAGAGAAAAGTCTAGAATGTGGTATATACCCAGATATTTGGCCTAAACAAAGAGGAAACTCAAGGAAGATAAAAAGTTCAGTTCAGTCTTCTAACAATTTGAGGAGGAGAATTCATTTCTACAGCAATGACCAATCACACTGGATACCACTTTTCTGTGTTTCATACACTATGAAACTTAAATACAGAAGCACATGACTTCACCCAACACCCACCTGTCTTCCACAGCTGTGTGCACTCACCACCCTTACACTACAATGTTTCCTGGCATAGGCAATACTCTTTCTTCTTTAGTATATTTAACTAGAGAAATGACTATATGTTGTGAAGTCATATTGCAAGACACAGTTTCCAACCATAGTCTATTTTTTCGTAACATAGATCTCTTTGGTAAATACATATTTAGAAAAATATGTTTTACATTCCTACACTGATTTTGTAGTGCAAAAGTTAATTTTACTGGATATATTACATAGCATTTTCTAGATATATTAGATAAATCAGGGCTGAGATTTATAGGACTATGTTCTCAAAGAAACAGACTTTTTTCAAGTATAACATTCTTTTGAAATTGATAATGTTTAAATCATGTCAATTAATTTGGAGGCTCCTTTTATACCTTTTGGATAACCTTTTGTCCCTCTACCAGAAAGGTTGTCTGTACTTATATCTATCTGACAGAATTTTCCTTCAATTCCTAAAAGTAAGAAGTTTCTATTATTTTCACAGCACACTTTTATATCTGTTCTTTCAAAATCATTTCCTTATTAGATACAAAAGATATATTTCTTGTTATATAGGTTTTGCTTTATCTTGGTCTTAACCATCCAGCAGAAAAGTATAAAAATGAGGTATATAAAGTAAAGCCACATTAATATGCTGAGCTATAAAAGGCTCAAGTCAACAACCTCTCTGGAAATCCCACTACTATTGTGGACTGCTGGACTATGATATAGTGTTTTGCTAAATTCAAGCATCTATAATGTTTAAATGCCAATGGAATGCCCATCTCTGACAGGACTAAACAAAAAAGGGGATACAAAGGAAAGACCATTTTGTATTTGTATATGAAGAATAGTTAGGATAGATATGCAGCTACTTTTGCTCAATTCTATGAGAAGATTGGTACTAATAATGTTTTGACAGAATATCCTGTCTGCTTCTTGTACTATGCATGATCACTAGGAAGATAACAAAGTAAAATGTATTAATTATTGAAACTGTCCTATTAATCAGCTTCAAAACTGTCTCGATATTTGTCTCTCAATAAAATAAAATAATAAAAAATAAAATCATCTCCTTCACCTTTAATTTCCTTCCTAGAGTTTAGGCAGCTCTCTCACCAAATTAAAAAAAAAAAAAATTAAGGGACCAAAACTAATGGAGACTATTTTAGCAACCTGAGTGGCAGGATGATTGCTCATGGGGTCAGCAGAGTTTTGTTCTTGGCTCAAGATGAAGACAAGACAGCTAGATCCAGTTTCTCAACTTAACACGAAGCCTACACAACTCCTGAGTCCACAGAGGCATTAAAACTCCAGGATTTAATTAAGGAATATTTTATTCAGACCCCCTCCATCCCTAAACTCATTTCTTCAAGCTTCTCTCCAAAATTCATGATCAGTGATCTAGGCCTCCTTCAAATTAAGACATAGCAAGCGCAGCAGCCAGGGTTCGATCCCTGCTTCCGCTCGCCGCGCCGGCCCCGCCTTCGGGTGCGCTGAACCGGCGATGGAGTCCGGGCGTGGTGGCGCGCGCCTGTAATCCCAGCACTAGGGAGGCAGAAAGTAGGAGGATCACTATGAATGTGGGCTGCATAGTGAGACCCGGTGTACAAGAAAAACCAAAAAAAAAAAAAAAAAAAAAAAAAAAAAAAAGTTAAGACATAGCTACCTTTTATTAATGTTTGAAGTGACTGTGTTATGACTGTTCAGGAAAGTCCCCCATATGGCTTGGGCCATTAATAAAGCGTACTAATA
>PVKA01024530.1:0-13457 GCA_004027165.1 Ctenomys sociabilis | reverse complement strand
CATTTTAAGTTTTCTTTATTGACTCCTTGTAATTTGACAGTCTAAGATGCTTCAGCCTGAGGTACTCAGGCCTTTGTGACTGACAGATTAAGTTCTGAATGACCTTGCCCTTGTCATGCTATGATTTCTGCACTGGCCAAGTTTATATGAAAACACAAATACACAAATAGGTAGGCCAATCAGTGAATTCAGTATATAAATATAAATATATATATATATATATATTCTATCCTACCAGCTATCCTACAGAATTGTGGCAATTGGAGTTAATTCAAAATTAGTAATCTGAGTACTACTCATATAATATAAAATATTATATTATATAAAAAGAGGTGTGAACCATTTCTTTAAGTATTGATTATTTTATGTGTTTACTGGTTAAATCAACTTTAAGAATATTTTCTATGCACTAAAATGCATTTATTTAAAGCATGAAGTTAATATATTTTGAGCTCATTGTATCACCTTACTCACTAAACAAAGAGCAAAAAAAAAGAGCAGTTTTACTATACACCTAATTTTCCCAGTGTACTATATTTGTTTGGAGGTTATAGTTTCACTTATATGAGGAATTCTATCTGTATCATCCCATCTGCATTATCTATATATCTATCTCTATATAATTGTATATAAAGAAAAATGTATCTATCTATAGAAAGAGTAAAAATGTAGAGGATTTTTTTTTTCACATGGATTGGGGAGCAAGAAATAGAGGACAAGAGAAGACGGAAAGATGTTTGAAAAAAAAGAACTGAAATGAATAAATGGTGACTATCAGACTTCTGCAGAGGCAAAGAGGACCAAGAGTTGGAAAAAGGAGGAACGTGGCAGAGAGATAGTGAATGGGAAAAAGAAGCAAGATGTATTATGTGTATGTACCAACCTCCCATGGTAAAGCTAATCATTATGTAGTACAAATGTATACTAAAGAAAATACCAAATCACTCTCCAACATTTATTCACTTAGGGTTGACTCCTAATGGGGTAAGGTTCAGAGTGTGACTAGAGAGACCATTATTTCCTGAAGGCACTAACCTCACAAATGCTTCAGTTCATTGATGAGTTAATAGCTACATGGGACTTTAGAAGGGAGAGCCCATTTTGGTGAGTCCCTCAGGGTATGACTTTGAAGGGTGCCTCCTGGCTCTAGCCCCTTCCTCCCTCTCTAGTCCTTGACCTCCCTCCTCTGCTACCTAGTCGCTATGAGCAGAGCATTTTCCTTTGCATTGCCCTTCTGCCACGAGTTTTCTGCCTTGGAGATGGCTCAGTATGGGCTGAAACTTTTGTAACCCTGAGCCCAAAAGAAGTATTGTTCTCCTTTAAGTTGTTACTGTTGGATATCTAGTTGTAGTGGTGAACATATAACTATAACTGAGGATGCTATAACAAAGCACTAAAACTAAGTGACTTTAAATGAAGAGATTTATTATCTTATATGGGCAAGAATTCTGAAGACTGTCTAAAACTAGTGTGGCAGCAGAGTTGTTTTCTTCTAAGGGGAGTGAGGGAAAGATCTCTTTCATGTCTCTCTCCCTGTTTCTGGTGGCTTGTTGGCAACTTCAGGTGTTCTTTGGCGTACAAATTCTTTTCACTTTGTATTGTGCTTTCTTTGTTGCCTTTCTCTATAAATTTCCACAGTGTTAGGAAGATCCATTGATATGGAATTAGGGTTCTAACTAGTGGCTTAATTTTCGGAGACTCTATTTCTATATAAGGTACTGAAGATTGAAATATGACTTCCTGGGAGGGTTTAAATATGTCTTCCTTAGCCTACAACATGTGGATTTAATGATACATTTTTATGTTATTTGTTTTGCCCTTTTTAAATTTCCCTACTTTCTGCATTCAAACTGTCAGATAAATCCAGGTTCATGGCTTAGATAACAGGAAGAAGTAAAGGAAAATGAAGTCCCTTTTTAGATTGATGGTTTCATAAGGGAGCAAAGAAAGTAAAAACTATTGAGAAACATTGTAAGACCGAGACTTCTCTCTTCTCTGAATCAAAAAGATTTCACAGCTTCATGGCAGAGAGGAGATTTTGAAAAATATGAAGAATAACCCAGAACTCTATAGCTACCATAAGGGACCTTGCACTGTGTAATCTCAGGGAGCCTCAGCTGAGCCTTGGGGAGTCAACAAAGTGCTAATAATATTTATAGGCTCTGAGAGGGGAGAGAATTAAAGCTGTCTGAAGGTATATCCCTGGAGGAAATAATGGGTCATGGCTGGCTTAGATAAACAGATCATTAGCCTTAAATGGCTCTCATTCATCCAAGGATAGAGACAGAAGGATCATGAGGGATGGGGGTAGACTACCATAAACCCATCTAAAGGTCAGTTCCAGCCATGTGTTGAATACTGTGTATTTACTGAAAGAATTCAACAAGTTACTGACATTTGGCATACAGCTGAAAATTGATGAATGTGTTATTTTCTGTTCTCTCTAATAACAAAGATCAAAAGCATGTCACGCTTATAGGAGAAGAGAGCAATGCTCATTCACTGATCTCTTGCAGGGTAGTGTTCTGTCCCCTGTTACTTCTCACAATATAGGCTGTGGTGACCTTGATGGATTGTTTTGTTTTAGTACAGGGTCTATAGGGTCTCACTACACAGATAAGACTCATAGTAATCCTCCTGTTTTTGGCTTCCCAAGTGCTGGGATTACAGGCGTGCACCACCATGCCCAGTCTCACTCACTGTCTCAGCATGCCCCCAGGGCAGGACCCACAAGCCAGGGATTGAACCCCAGTCCCTGTGTCTGCTTAAGCAGGTGCTTTAATCCACTGAGCCATCTGGCCAGCCCCCTTGATGGTTTTGACATTCTGAAAAAAATGTAATGTAGTTCCTTGTGTTGACAATAGAATAATATTAACTGGAAATGGAAAGCAATCTGTTTGCACATATGTGCAGTGGAGAATGTGAGATAATTCCCATGAATATTTGGACCTCTGCTACACCTGTGACATTTTTTACAGATTCAGTAGTGTGGGAATATGGTAGGATATTCTGATTAAATCAGTGAACAACTCTAACACCTTAAATCTCCTCACCTCTAAGTAGTAAAAAGAAAATAGACTTGGTAAACTTATTCAGATTTTGGAACACACACACACACTACACTTGTAGCTACTATTTAACATAGTTATAGTGTGACTTCGAAGGCTGCCAATTTTAAGTACAACCCAGAGTAAGAAAAGGCTCTTCAACAAGTCCTGGTTGCAGTTCAAATTACCTTGAAAGAAGTGATGCATTGTCTCCTCTTCTGTACCAACTGGTCTACGCATTGTCCAGCTGCTGGTTCTGTTAGCTGAGAGCAATTTGTAACAGCCTCTCCTTCTCAGAACTCCTGCCAAGTGAGACCTCTCTTGTCTGGAAAGCTATATAATCCAGGAGGAATAAAGCTCAGTCAAAAACAGACTGACACAGACAAAGATGTCTACCAACATTACACATAAGAGATAAACTGTAGGTAAAATCTGTGCTCCAGAGCTCCTCTGTGGCATCAGATTGAAGTTGATTGCTGGTTTGGCACTCACTCAGCTCCCCCACTGCCTTTCATGTTTACACATTTTTCCTGAGAGCATTCTGAAATTTATGACATAAAAATGAGTCCCTATTCAGCCTCTGCTTCTAAGACACCCACTCATTTGGTAAGTAGCCCCCCAAATTTATTGACACTAGAGGTACCTGTGGGAGATATGGATGCTGTACAAAATCTCTGGAAAGATCCCATATGGACCCTTTGATTCTAGGGAAAGCCATATTTTTGGGATAGTGGATAATTTGTTGTCTTAAAAGTGTGCTACTATGTCCCTGTAGAAATTGAAAGTCTGAGGAAAGAACATTACTTGAATATATAACTAGAGCTGTCACCATGTGTGGGGTGTTAACAGGTCTTGTGAGGTCATAATGTCAAACAGATGCATCAGGAATACATTTGTAAGAGAAATGCTCAGGCGAGTCCAGGAGGCATGAGTAAACTGCATGAATAGTTGAATAGTTTTTCAAATCCCCATGTTGCCTGTCTCAGAAATATTTGTTATTTCTGTATAATTTCCTGTGACAACCAAGAGAGTTTAATATGTCATGATAGGCAAGAGGGAATCACCACTACATTACAACCTCAGGGTGCTCCTGAAGAAGTTATGATGAGAAAATTTCAGTTAAAAACAAACAAACAAAAAACCCTCTAAACAGACATACACATTATGTGAGTGAAGAATCCATCTAGGTGTGCATCTGCTTGGGCTTATAAGATGTGGTTCTGTCTGTCTAGTTAATGCAGAGATAATGAAGGAGGAAGAACAGAAGACCAGGGTCAGGGATATAGTTCCACAGCACAAGCACCTGTCCTGAGTTCAGTTCCCAGTACTCCCAATAAAGAACAGAAGACCAATGACTAAAGACATGTGAGGAAGAGACTTGTATATTAATTTATGGGAACAAATACAAAGACTGAGGATTCTAGTCTCAAGTTCTATGAAGGATCTGCCTTAGAGAATTTATTTTCAGCTATGTATAATGGCACAGCTATGGATATTATATAGTATATCACCTGGATTATCTCGGTATTTATACAATACCAAGTCTTGCCCTTTACACAGACTCATGCTCAGGGCAAGCAGAGAGGTTTCCCTTCACTAAAGTAGATCATATACTGCTTTGCTGCCAACTAGGGCCAACACTAAGCCCTTGGTTTCACATTATGCACTGGAGGATCCTGAGAGCCTCTTGTGGGGAAGGGTGAACATACTAGATCATCCAATCCTGTTATGGTCAACAGATACATCATTTCAAATATGGGTTTGCTTTCTCTGTGTATATTGACTCAGCCAATGCTATCCTTTAAGAGTTTTGAGCATCTAATTTGCAAGCATCAGAGCTACAGAATAGTGCCTCAACCAAAGGAAGTTTTGTTCAGAATGGAGGTGTGACTGTGGGTGCACAGCCGTGTTCCACTGTTGGTCCCATATATGGCATCATGTGAAAAGAACTACTTGATGTGCAGAACAGTTCTTAAAAGCCCAATTAAGGTGCCAGCTTTAGTACAACAATACTCTGGCTCATGAACAATTTCTGTCCATACACAATTCTGTAAACAGAAAAGAGGAAAAATTTTGCTTTTGTTCAACCAATAGCCATCTTCCCTATATGAACATGAGCATGACCATCTTCTCCAGATCAAGGAAAGAATTAAGTTCATGAACTGAGATGCTGCTGAATCACACACTACAAAAATGTGGGGTTTGGTCTTTATGGTGAAGTTTATGCATAAACTATAACCATTATATTTCATGTTATATACCCCAAAACTAGAATATACAAGTTTGAGAACCTGAAGTGCAGGAAATGTATGGCAGATATCATAAAATGGGAAGAAACTTCAAGAGGAAGGAGAAACTGGGATGGGGGAATGCAGTGGGGTGGGCGACTGCAATGGGATGGGGAAAGCAAAGGAGGGAAATATATATGATAGCTATACTATTAATATACTATTAATGTACCTTAGTTCACTGTAGGGAAAGGTTTGTGACAATATCTTGTACCCTGAATAAATTATCTGAAGGTAACAATACACAATGTACTGGCCATCGTTGCCCCTTATTGTCTTGTTTTGAATTTTTTTAAATTTTTTCTTTCAAATAAAAAGGTTCTCCCCTTCTGCCTCCCAGTAATCCATTTCTGGAAATTTGTGTTTCTCAATTATGAAATTTTAGGGCCCACTACATTAGAAGCCCTTATTCTCTGGGGTAGTGGAATACTAATGTTATATATAAGTGTCAGGTGTACTTCTGGAGAATAATATATTGAGGGTTTGATAATGAGAGGAAATTAGATTATGAGGATAGTAACTTCACTGATGATGAGTCCGTATCCAAATGGGCTACTAGGAGGTGAGGCCCCCAGCCAGAAGAGGTGGGTCCCTGGGCAAGAGCCTTTGAATGGGAGATCTTATCCTTAGTTCCATCCCCATGTTCTAGATCTTCCTCTGGCTTTCCTGAGAAGAGCAGCTTTCTTTCATCATGCTATTTGTGCCTTGCAACTAGTGGTCCATGACCTGAAATCTCTGAAACTGTGAGTGAAAGCAAACCTTTTCTCTTAAAGATGCACTTGTGAGGCATTTATAAATACTTCTAGCAAGGGATAAAGTAAGGGAGATGATGAGCCTAAAACTGTGACTGCCACAAGCTTAGCTCTTTGTGCTATCAAATTAACAAGAACGGAATTCTATACTGGAGGGTAAATTCATCCTTGTTTCAATGAGTTTTCTCATTGTATCGCAGTGAGCATTTCAGTGGGCAAGGAAAGAGTAGGTGTGAAACTTCAGAAACTCACTAAGTCATCTTTTGATGGCTCAAAGCTCAGTAATAGTCATATATTTAACATTGTAGAAATAATAGCTCATTGAAAGTGAAGCATCTGATGACTCTTGTGTACTAAAGGACTAGACTGTCTCTCCTATGAAGTGTGTTAGAAAAGTGTAGGGACCTAGAAAGAGAGGGAGAGAGTCCATACACATAGTAGTACTGTTCAATGACATCCAAGCATTTAGCTGGTTCAGCTAGCCCTTATCAGACTGTTTTTTTTTTTTAACCTTAGAGATTCTGGCCAGAAACCACTTTAAAAGTTCTGTGACAGATCAGACTTTGCGTGGGACCTAAGGAGTTTGATAAGTATAAATGGTGATATGTAAAGGTCTTTCTATGTATTTACATTTTGTCGGGCTACCTTATTCTAATTACTGTCATCAGGCAGTGCCACATTTGTGGCTTGCCAAATATTTTTTGTTTTCTATCCTCTACTTTGGTTATGTTATGTTATGTTATGTTGTGTTGTGTTGTGTTGTGTTGTGTTGTCCTATATTGTTCTGTGCTATGCTGTGGTATGATGTTATGCTATGTTACGTTATCTAATTATTTGGTAGAGTGTCTTGCTATGCAGCTCAGACTCATAGTTAACTGCCTGTCTCAGCCTACCTAATGCTGAGATGATAGGTGTGTGCCCCCACACTTGATTTCGGTGGCCAGCTCCGCACTGGGCCTGCACAGCATGCTATACTGAGGATCAAATCCAGTCCTTGTGCTTGACAGGCAGCACTTAGGCCACTGAGTTATCTTCCCAGCCCCTCTAGGGGCTCATACTCATGCATAAAATATCTAAAGAAACCAACCTACCCATTCTGATACATGTAAAAAACTGGAAAGACTGAAGGAATTACTAATTCATAGTCAACTCTTGGCCAGTAGAGTATAGAAGCTGAGGTGTATTTTATAAAACTCCTCATAAAATCCCTGTTAAATTTTAACTGTTGATGTTCAAAATAGTGATCATGTTCCCAGTGTATCCTTGTATTAATTATCACATTTTCTGTTCCTGTATTTTCAGCTCTTGCTCTTCATTTATTAATGTCACAACATAATTGCAACAAGCTCTTGTTTATGTTCTGAGGATATATATATATATATATTATATTATAATATATAATATATTATAATATATATTATATATAATTATAATATATAATATATATATACCTAGGCCAGTATTGTTAGGAATTGGATAATCTTATAGAGGACTGGGCTAATGAAATTCACCTTTTCTGTATTTTCCCCCTTCATGTGTGCATGATTCTTATTTTATTTATTTATTATCTGTGGGCTCTTTTTTGTTCAGGCTCTGTGTTAATCTACATCCTTTCTTAGCTCCTTTGATCAGGATTCTCATATTACTAGCAAAACACTGAATCTCTTTTTAAATTAATTTTATTGAGAAACAAGTAGCAATGAGACAGTTTCAAGCAGGTTAGTAGGACATTACAATAATTAATACATTGCATATTATTGTCTTGGTAGTAGTTATTCATAGTACAAGATGCAGACATGATATCTTGTCTAAACAACATTAGTACAAATCTTTCTTGTCATTGAACTAAGAGAAAGTACCTGCATATCTATCCTTGAATCTCTTGATTTTTAAATTTATAAAATATATAAAGTATGTGGAAAGTGTAAAAAACTATTGTTACAGGTTAATTTGAGACAACTTTGTAATGTTTCTTAGATTCCACTGTTTCCCTCTCAGATATAGTAGGCATGCTGAAGCTGGAAAGACATCTGTATTCCTCTACACACATGTATTCACCACCAGTATGTATATTTACATGTTCTTAAATTAAATAAGCTATAACATGTTACATATTTTTCTCTGTCACTTGCTTTTTATTCATGATACTGAGATTTAATTTTGTTCATTAACTTGAATTTTTATGATATGGCAAGCTTTTAAAAATCAACATGTGTTTTAATTGTCACTATGCCAACATTACCAGTTCTTTGGGTTAATGGATCTAGGATGTCTGATCCCACTTACACAGTTTCTTGCAATTCTGAAACCAATGTTCTCTGCCCTCAGGATAAGAAGGGCTGGTTGCTAAGGAATTAATGGCTGCTACAAAGGAATGACTATTTCTCTCCCCTGCAATGTTGCATTGCTGTGTTTCAGAAAGTCTCCTGGATTAAAACATTACACGAGCATAAATTCCAGATTGAGGCCATAAAATTTAAATAATTTATTGATCCTATTGCCCAATTCCTTGTGAATACTTATTGAAAATAAATTATTTCTTCTTTCATTTTTCTCCTTTTCCCTCTAGAATCTTGCTTTCATTATTAAGAAGTATATTGTTTTGCAGAGTAATAAAAAAGACAAAATAAAGGACAAACTAACCTTTACTTAGTAACTGGAAAATAACTCTCATCTCTTCTCACTATGAAATTCTTATGAAGAACAACCACAGTAACTGACACATTTAATAAACTCACAACTAGCAACAATAACATCCGTACTAATGATAACAACCATTTCATGGAGCTATCGTGTTGTAACTTTTTTGTAACAATTTTTTGTGCATGAAAGAGTTTTAAAAGTGCAAAAATGACCTTATAAATACAGTCCTCCCCTTAAATTGTGATATATATTAATTACTGAACATTTGTTTTTTCTTCCTAGCTAAATCTATGTGCTTCCTTCTATACCTGCTTTCATAATGTTTGGCAGTCTGCCAAGGAAGTGTCTGCAATATGGAACTCACAGGCAATTGGGAGTTGGGAACCAACTATCTCTCTGTTTTATAGCTCATTATCTTCTTATAGAAATGGCAGACCTTATCAAATAAATTGTTATCAAGTCTCAGGAGAAACTCAGACATAAGGAAAAATACTACAAAACCAATAAGTTAAGTTTTATGGGGCTCTGTTCACTTAATTTCTTTTTTGTAATATTGTATAAATTATTACAAGAGAAACATTTTGGCTAGTGAAAGAAAGAATTGGAATCATGCACAGGAAATACGGTAGCTAGTATATAGGGAGTGTATTCACCCTTGGGTGTTGGGGAGGCAGAAACTCTATCTTAAGTTTATAGATCTCTAGAAGGGGAGGGGTTATATGCATTTAAACATGATATCAATAATGATAGTGCAAGTTACACAAGATAATGTCCCTGAATGAAATCTTCAGAAAATATTAACAAGAGCTAAAAATAGTTGTACAATGGTAAGAATGTAACTATAGTCAAGGACTATTGTTTTCTATTGTTTGTAAAATTAGCTGTATTTATCCTATACCCACAGTGTATACCCCTTTATAGTTTGATTTGAACCATCTTCAGTGAAACCTGAAGTCTTTCTATCTGCCTTTTCAATTAGGTTTGTGAGCAGAATGTGCCATAAAGGACATTCTATCAGTTCTGAGAATAAGTCTTAAAAATACCTTCACCTGCCTATTTATGATCTTGGGTTCTTAAGGACATAATTTGCATAATTCATGCTAGTGTGCTGGAAAAATAGTTCTAAGTTGCCTCTATCACCATTATTTCAGTTGCCTCTATTTCTTCACCCAAGAGCAAAGCAAACTTCATGAGAACAGTCTACCTAGCAGCTAACTGATAACCCCTGAAAACCAGAATAACTTTCATTAGAGCCCAGTCCCAATTTTTGATCCATAAAATTATAAATTAAATAAAGGGATATTTTTAAAACTAATACTCACTATAGGGTATATTAACCAGTGGAAGAAACAGTTTGCAACAGAAATAGGCATAGAAGACAGCTTAATATACAAAATAAGTTGATCTCTAAATAAAGAAATTTGGGGCTGGGGAAATAGCTCAGTAGAATAAGCACCTGCCTTGGTTCACACATACATAAATGTTAATTCCAAATGAACTGTGGCTCTAAATGAAAAAAAAAAAAAACTTCTAAGGACAGCTTCCTTTTTATTTTATTTATTTTTAAAAAAAATTATTCACTTTAATGAGAAAAAATAGCAGTGAAACAGTTTTGAAACAAGTTAGCAGGACAATTACAATAATCAATATGTTGCATATCATTGTCTTTGTATTAGTTATTCAGAGGACAAGATGTGGACATGATACTTGTCTAAACAATATTAGTATTAACCTTTCTTCTCATTGGGCTAAGAGAAATTATCTGTATATCCTAGATATTCTTTATGTACATATATATTTTTTTCACTACAAAATGGTCCTTTATTTATATCCTCCTTTGTGTTTTGTTTTGTCAGAGATGGATGTTCCACTGCAGTTAGAGAAGCAATATTTGGTGAAGACTTTAAAGGACCGTTTGATACTCAAAAGCAGTCTAAAGATTGTAGGTACTTGAAAGCAGCAAAATAATCCAATACAGTCTAATAGTCCACTACTATAGTAGTGGCTTACCAGCAGAACTGGCAATTGTCAGACTTGAGTGTATTATACCTCAGCATGTTAACCCAGCATTACTTTTTTATACCTCACGGTTATACATTTCTGCTGGATGGTTAAGACCAAATTAAAGCAAGACCTATATAACTAAAAATGAAACTTTTGTTTCTGACAAGGTCAGTCAAATCCCCTCAGGATTTACCCTGGAACCATGTACAGCACCTTGTGGATCCTTTGTCAGTGTCAGCCATCTGGATGAGTCATAGTCATTGCTTGACCAATTTGCTCTCTGTGAAAGACTGAGAGAAAGTTTTCTCTCCATGTGACTCTCCTTCAGCACACTATATATCATCAAACAATTTCCACTGTGGCCCCATAATCTTCTTGATCAGAAGAAGATTTGGGACACCACTGAGTTATAGGATGTCACAGCAGAGGTTCTCTTATGTCCTGAGTCCTCACTGGCCTTGAAGGACTAGGACAAAAATACTGGGTATACTTGTGGCCTCTCTATATCTGTAATATTTAGTCTGCAAACTTTAATTGTTAAACATCCAGACGAGAAGCTTAATGATATTACCCTAAAACACAGACAGTTGAGCTTAACAGCGCTATTTGTCTGAATATCAAATGCCTCAGACATAACACGAAACTGCTGTTTTCCAGCTACCTTGGATATTCCACAATTTAAATTCATATAGAATGTGACAATTATACATTTTTACACAGAAATTTAGAAATCAAACTATATACAACATTGCAGGAAGACAATCCTGTGACATTTTTTTTTTCTGGTTTCTTTGTTTTCTTTTATTACCTTTTTGTTTTACAAACATTTAATTTAAAGAAAGTATAGCAATAATCGATAAGACATTAGAAGAAGTATGCATTTAGAAGACCAAAATAATAGGTAGGTCAAACATGGTTTTATTATTACACATTCATTTCTATTCTTAGTGTAGTTGCTTAGTTCAGAAATATCAGCATACATCATTAAGGTAAGAATTGTACTTATTAACTGCTATTTTCAAAAACTTGATGGAGATTATTACAACCATTGTCTTAACCACTACTTTATACAAATGCATGGTTTTGGCTCGTGGTCCCAGACCCAGTGCAGCTTGGCCAGTGAGTGAGAGCTCCAGGCCTGCCACACTGAATAGACGGTTTCCAGAGGTCCCAGGGGCTGGGTCCCGCAGCCCCGGACCCAGCACAGTTTGGCTGACCCAGCATAGCCTACCCAGTGAATAAGAACATCCCCTATCATTTTGGGAGCCCAGCAGACCCACCAAAGCCCAGTCCCAGCCATCTAGAGAGTGGACTGCCTGAGACAGGAGGGCTGACACACAACTTTCTAGATCCTCACTCCAAAGCCAGCCAAGATAGTGGGGATTTTACTACTCACTCTGCATCCTGGTTCGGTTCCTGCTTGCCTGACTGGGAACCAACACAGGGGAACCACAGGAATTGTAGCAAAAAGCAACTGAATGTAATAGCTAGATCCAGGCCAGGTGTAACTGGATAATCTCAAACCTAATAGACTGGCACAAGAATCTCATTACATGCTAAGGTTATAGCTGCACCAAAGCTCCACACCAAAGATCAGAGGTCAGTGCTATATAAAATGACAAAGACAAGGAGAAAAATGCCATCTCAGGCCTTGAATCCACCAGTAAGTGCAGAGGACACTAGCTCAGCTGAAGTGAATGAATTAACAGATACAGAGGAAAAGGAACAACAGCAGAAAGGTATAGAGGAACTCAGACAAGAATTAATTCCTAAGATAAAAAAAGGAAACATCTTAATACATAGCATCTGAAATAAAGAATCAAATGCAGAAATATCAGGGGGAAAACCAATACTCACCAACAACAAGTGTAGAGAGCACTATTCTAGCTGAAATGTATGAATTAACAACATCTGAAGCAAAGAAACAACAGCAGAAAGGTCATGAGGAACTCAAAGTAGAAATAATTTCTCAAATCAAAAAAAAAATCTTTGAAAAAACAATTCTTTGAAATCATAGCATCTGAAATACAGAAACAAGTCCAGAAATACACAGAGGAAACACAATTTGGAAGAAACTCTTCAGAAAAAGAATTACTAACTACCTCTAAAGAAAACATGGAAAAAAAAGATCAGAAATATGACAGATTCGTTGAATGAGCAATACACAAAAGAAATAGAATGCCTGAAACAGAGTCAAAGAGGCATAAAAGAACTAAAAATATCAATCACGAGTCTACAAAACCATTTGAGTGAAAGCAAAGACAGCGCTTCAGATCTTGAAGATGCTAGTGCAGCTAGTGAAGAGGTGAGAAAGGATCTCTTAAAAACAATGAGAATGCAAGAAAAAATAATCCATCACCTGCAAGATGACACCAGGATGAACAATGTGAGATTAATTGGTATTAAAGAGAATGAAGCAGTCAATACAAATGACATAAAAAGAATTTGGGGAGAAGTAATAGCAGAAAACTTCCCAAATATGAGGAAACAATCCAACATTGAGATAACCAAAGCATATAGAACACCAAATAACTTCAACCCAAGTAAAAACACACCGAGACATGTAATAGTCAAGATCCCAGAAATCCAACACAAACATAATATATTGAAAGCTGCTAGAGAGAAGAAGCAGATCACATTGAAGCGAAAACCCATCAGAATTACAGCCAACTTCTCTACACAAATGATGAAGGCAAGGAGAGCATGGAGCAGAGTTCTTCAAG